>JACXGI010002430.1:0-33436 GCA_016801175.1 Esox masquinongy | reverse complement strand
AGTTTTGGCAAGTCGGTTAGGACATCTACTTTGTGCAGGACACAAGTAATTTTTCCAACAATTGTTTAGAGACATATTATTTCACCTATAATTCACTATATCACAATTCCAGTGGGTCAGAAGTTTACACTAAGTATACACTATGTTGACTATGCTGTAGGCTAATTGACATAATTTGAGTCATTTAGAGGTGTACCTTTGGATGTATTTCAAGGTCTACCTTCACACTCAGTGCCGCTTTGCTTAACATCATGAGAAAATCAAAAGAAATTAGCCAAGACCTCAGAACAAATATTGTAGACCTCCACCCGTCTGGTTCATCCTTGGGAGCAATTTCCAAACGCTTGGTACCACATTCATTTGTACACATAATAGTATGCAAGTATAAACACCATGGGACCACGCAGCCGTCATACTGCTCGGGAAGGAGACATGTTCTGTCTCTTAGAGATGAACATACTTTGATGCGAAAAGTGCAAATCAATCCCAGAAGAACAGCAAAGGACCTTCTGAAGATCCTGGTGGAAACAGGTACAAAAGTATCTACACTGCGTGCACAATTATTAGGCAAGTGAGTATTCTGATCGTATTATTATATCTATGCACATTTTCCAACTCCGAACCATATAAAGTTGAATGCTCATTGGATTGAATCATTTTCAGGTGATATGTATTTGTGTAATGAGGGAGGATGTGGCAACAGTGAATAACACCATATATCAAGGTGTGCATAATTATTCTTATACTATTATTCTTATACTTTTCGGGTTGAAGATTGACTGAAACTCAACTCCCATACCTACTGCCAGTTTCTGGAAGATACTTTCTTCAAGCAGTGGTACAGGAAGAAGTCCTCAGCATTCAAGAAGGCCATGTTCTTTATGCAGGACAATGCTCCATTACATGCATCCAAGTATTCCACTGCTTGGCTAGCAAGCAAGGGCCTCAAACATGCCCGAATAATGACCTGGCCCCTTACCAGACTTAAATCCTATTGAGAACTTGTGGACCCTTCTCAAACATGAGATTTACAATCAGGGAAGACAATACACCTATTTGAACAGCATTTTGGAGGCTGTGGTTGCTGCTTCAGCGAAAGTTGATCATGAACAGATCAAGAAACTGATAGACTGCATGGATGGAAGGCTTATGGCAGTTATTGAAAAGAAGGGTAGCTATATCGGTCACTGAATATTTTTGAAAGGCTTGAAATTTTATTTAATTTTCATTTTGTGTTACTTATTTGTTGCACTTACTCTAAAAATTGAGAATAAACAAGTGAGTTGGAGAAATTATTTTTGTAATTTAGTTGCCTAATAATTCTGCAGACTAATGGTTGCCTAATAATTGTGCACACATATGTATTCCCCTGAGAAAGATCAAAACTCATTTTTCCTTTGTTAAACATTCAGGTTTGAGGTTCAGTGATATTTTGGATTGACTGAGAGCATTGGTTTTTCAACAATAAAATAAATCTTGAGGAATACGATTTGCCTAATAATTGTGCACGCAGTGTATATCCACAGTAAAACAAGTCCTATATTGACGTAACCTGTAAGGCCGCTCAGCGAGGAAGAAGCCACTGCTCCAAAACTGCCATAAAAAAGCCAGACTGCGGGTTGCAACTGCACACAGGGACAAAGATTGTGCTTTTTGGAGAAATGTCCTCTGGTCTCATGTTACAAAAATGTAACTGTTTGGCCATAATGACCATCGTTATGTTTGGAGGAAAAAGGGGGAGGCTTGCAAGCCTAAGATCACTACCCCAACTGATTGAAGCAACATCTCAAGACATCAGTCAGGAAGTTAAAGCTTGACCCCAAGCATACTTCCAAAGTTGTGGCAAAATGGCTTAAGGACAACAAAGTCAACATACTGGAGTGGCCACCACAAAGCCCTGACTCAATCCTATAGAACATTTTTGGGCAGAACTGAAAAAGCATGTGCGAGCAAGGAGGTCTACAAACCTGACTCGATTACACCAGTTCTGTCACCCAAGTTTTACCTAAGTTAGACAGTTTAAAGGCAATGCTACCAAATACTAATTGAGTGTATGTAGACGTCTGACCCACTGGGAACGGGATTAAATAAAATATAAGATAAAATAAATCATTCTCTTTACTATTATTCTGATATTTCACATTCTAAAAATAAAGTGGTGATCCTAACTGACCTAAGACAGGGAATTTTTACTAGGATTAAATGTCAGGAATTGTAAACAACTGAGTTTAAATGTATTTGGCTAAGGTATATACAGCGGATATAAAAAGTCTACACACCCCTGTTAAAATGCCAGGTTTTTGTGATGTAACCAGGTTATTGTGAGTTTTCTATTTTCCCCCCTCAAAGATTTCAGTTTGTTTTTCAATTGAATTGTTCACGTTATAGGTCACATTAAAGGTGGAAAAAGTTCTGACATGATTTATCTTTGTCTCATTCTTTTACATCACAAGAACCTGGCATTTTAACAGGGGTTTGTAGACGTTTTATATCCACTGTATTACCCTCCGACTTCAACTGTATATTGAGGAGCATAGTCAGGGTAGGGAGATAGTCAGGGTTGGGGAATCAGAGTAGATAAAAGATATTTCTACACTTTCTGCTTGATTTGAGTTGGATCAAATCCACCAGTTAGCATAGAAATGGCTAAGTAAGCTACCTAGCAAGGCATCCTCTAGCATATTTAATACCATGGTATACAGCTTAAAAGCCAAAACAAACCAGAAAATGCAGTCTATACACGTTAGTAATGCATCTTAAGTAAGCAGCAATCTTTACGTTGGTTTAAATGTAACATATTGCTATGTAACCAACCTCACACACTGTAGTGGGATGTGAAGGTTACAGCTCAGGCTGCACTAAACCCACTGATACCTGAATATTCTAAAGATTAGATTAGATTCCACTTTATTGTCATTGAACAGTACAAGTACAGTACAACGAAATGCAGTTTGCATCTAATCAGAAGTGCAAATAGAGGAGGGCAGAAAAATGTACAAGTATATAGTATGTATGTACAAGTGGAATGTATAGATGTGTAACTAATGCAAGTGCATTACATAAGGCAATTCTAAATGTGCAGTGGAAAATTTCCAAATGTACAGAAAATTTACAGGTATAAAGTATGATGTATGTACAAGTGGGATAAATAGTTGTGCGGGTACAAGTGGAAGTTCTCAATGGCATCTGAATTTGCAATCTAGGCAGATTGAAGGAGTAGGGTAGCATGAGCAAAACTGAAATGCAGGGATAGCAGCAATGAGGTTCCCGATGTAGACATGTATGTAACAATAGAAAATGCAAGAACAGTGGCAGTTCTAAATGTGCAGTGAGGGCAAGTTTAAGGTGCAAGTTGGCATGTGCAAAAGAAATAGAGAAATGGCAGCAATGACACGTACCTGTAGACAACTGAAAACTGAAAAACCTTACCAGACTTGTAAGGCAGTACAAAAGGTGGGTATAGTTAGTGATGGGATTTTTAATGATAATGAGATTCAGATCTTTTAATTTTATTTTTTTCTATGTTCCATAGATGATGAGATCCCCAAACTCTTTACAATTTTACGTTGAGAAATGTTATTCTTAAATTGTTGCACTATTTGCCTGTGCAGTCTTTCACAGTGGTGAACCCTTCCCTATCTTTACTTCTGAACGACTCATCCCCTCTGGAATGTTCTTTTTTTACCCAATGATGTTACTGACCTGTTGCCAATTAACATAATTATTTGTGAGATGTTACACCAGTTTTTTTTCCGCATTTTTTCCAGTCCTTTTTTGCCCTTTTCCCAGCATTTTTGAAATGTGTTGCTGGCATCAAATTCAAAGTGGGCATATATTTTTCAAGAAACAATAACACTTCTCAGTTTGTACTATTTTCTACTGAATATAGTGTTTAAATTATTAGCACATTATTGAATTCTGTTTTTCTTTACATTTTTACACACTGACCCAACCTTTTTGGAAACGGGGTTGTACACATGGTCTCTATTCTTTTTCCGTAAAAGGATTTTACCAAAGATGAACAATGTAGAAATAATGTCACTCAAGACCATTACATTTTGCTCTTTACAAATTCAGTGACAGAGTCTAATAATAAAATACATAAAGCTAAGAAATCACTGCAAAAACAAAGCAGTCAAAAATTAATTTTATACGTGACCCAACATCTAATTTCAGCCTTAACAGATTTTTTTTTTACATTTCATGAAAGTGCAGACTCAAAGCTTCAAAACTGAAAAACATTACCAGACTTGTAAGGCAGTGACAGAGTCCAGTAGTAGAAAGGGTGGGCATAGTTAGTGATGGGAAGTAACAGACTTCAGCAGGGTTACAGCAGACAAAAAGAAACACCGAGCAACCTCCGAACCACACTGTGGCGCAGTTAGTCAGGATGCTTTCAATTGTGCAGCAGTAGAAGTTCACAAGGATCTTGGGAGACAGGCAGGACTTCTTCAGCCTCCTCAAAAAGTACAGGCACTGTCACACCTTTTTGATCAGGGCTGAGGTGTTGAGGGACCAGGAAAGTTCCTCGGAAATGTGGACACACCAGGAATTTGAAGCTGGAAACACGCTCCACCTCAGTTCCATCAATGAGAATCCTTGGTTTTCTTTGCATTGAGGGCCAGGTTGTTATCAGCGCACCATGCCACCAGGCACTTGACCTCCTCCCTATAGGCTGACTCATCATTGCCACTGATCAGGCCTACCACCATGGTGTCATCTGCAAACATGCTGGAACTGTGGGGGTGTGGCTGAGTGTATGTATGAGGATTGTACCAAAAATGAAGGGGTACTCCACCCAAGAGATGATTCTACCTCATTTCCACACTCTTTTTGAACCAATAAACTCATCCAGACAGTTTTTACGTTTTCTTCTTTCTAAATACGTTTAACTTCTCCATGCTAACTTTTTAACTTCTACATGCTAACGATTTAAAATAAAAAAAGTTTATTGGCTCCAAACATAAATTAAATTTAGGTAAAATCATGCTGCCACTAAACTGTTTTTTAAAAGGATGTATAAAAACAGGGGGTACCAGGAGGGCATTTTTCACCATAGAGGCATCCCATGAGAGCACATTGTCTTGCATGTAGGAGCACGTAGAGGCCAACAAATTGTCTAGCATGTAGGGCAGCCTACATTGCACTGCATCACATTATCTCCATTGGAAGGGCACCCACTAGGACACTTAATCACATTTCCTCAGACATAGGGACACCCATGAGAACACTGCATCACAATTTTTCCACTGGAAGGGCACCCAAAGAGTACTTCATCACATTTTCTCCACTGGAAGCTTGGGCACCCAGAAGGCAATTCATCACGTTTTTTGCACATTGGAGGACCTTGGAGGGGGGGTCGCCTAAAACATCATCAAGATCCATATCTGTTAACCGGGCAATCTTGCCAATACTAGCCAAATTCCTCTGGGTTAATATAGGTTGTTAAACAAGTGTCAAGTTTCTAGTAACAGTGTTTTCAGTGTGCACGGACGTAATGGAATGGGAACACCTCAATCTTACTGAAAGTCCCGCTCCTATATTGCATTTGGATTGCCCAGACAAACAAACAATAATTACATAATTAAATGTATAATTACATTATTAAATATATAAACATGTATAAACATTGCATTTGGATTGTTTACCGTCCTTAGTCACAACGCGAAGGCTGAGGTTCCTTTCTCGCAGATGTTTAATGAAAATACCAACAACTATATCCACATTCACATCGTAGAACTATAAAAGGGACAAATATGAAAGATAATTCCATCCATACACATTCAGATACACGAAAAACACACCTAACTTAAAACTCATAACTAGACAGAAAATAAGCGTACACACCACTTTTGCCTGCTTGTGAACAAAGAGAGGGGTTTGTATCTTGAGCTTTCTTAGTTGGATGGCTTATATTTGTAAAGAAAACACAAAACTTTGTGAGGATAACCGTGTTAAGTCCTTTCATTCGGATGATAAATTCCTAGAAATTATAAATCTTGCTCCAATAAATGACAGTTTAGTGCAGAAATCATAATAAGTATTATGCCATAGTGTAGATATATCAATGAAATGAATAAAATGAATTAATGTAATCAAAGATCAATTAAATAAATTAGTAATTAAGCGCCACATAGTGGAAATAAACATAGACACAGAAAAATCTTTGTGCTTGTAAACACACTCCCACCATCACAATGTGTGATCCTCAATGGAACCAAAACATTGATACAAGTATCTCGACATGAACCTATAAAGGTGTAGAGGATAAGCATTTGTACACGTTAAGCAAGTACAGTTCAATTACTCTTATCAAACTTAACCCCTTAATCAGCTTCAAGAAACAACAGCTTCAAGTTTTGTGTATGGGTCTTTCTATGCAGACTTGCTTACTTGTGCGTACGCCTTTGTTATCTAGTGCTGTGTCACTAACAAGAAGTTTAAGTTTTCTGACCCTGCCATTAATTCCTGGGAAGACTTCTACCACCTTGGCTAGCTTCCACTGATTTCTTGGTGCGAAGTCTTCTTGGAGCAGAACAATGTCGTTTATCTTGGCGTTTCGTCTGCTCTTATTCCATTTACATTTCTGTTGCAAGTTCAACAGATATTCCTTCCTCCACCTGGTCCAGAACTCATTTGCCAAGAACTGAACTCTTTTCCATTTCTTCTGAAGATAAAGATCCTCTCTTACAAACTCTCCAGGTGGTGGTGCAATGATAGTGGATTTCATTGTTAGTATGTGATTCGGCGTTAATGGTTCAGGTCCTGACGGACCATTGATATATTTTGAGGTGAATGGTCGACTATTCACAATCGCCATTACTTCGTACATTAATGTTCTTAATGATAAACTGTCTAGTCTCCTGGCAGACTGGTCTATGATGGATGTTAAGACACTCCTCACATTCCGAATCTGTCTCTCCCAGACACCACCCATGTGACTGGAAGCAGGCGGGTTTATGACAAAGCTACAGCCCACCTCTTTCATGCGTTCTTGTGCTATTTCCTTCATCAATTCTAAGAACTCTTTCTTTGAACCAATAAAGTTGGTACCTTGTTCACTATGGAGTTGATTTATGTTGCCACGTATAGAAATAAAGCAACGCAGCGCGTTAAGGAAGGCATCAGTACTAAGGTCGTCTAGTACCTCAAGGTGTACAGCTCTCGAACACATGCGGGTAAACAGGAGCCTGTATCTCTTCAGCTCTTTCCTGCCATCTTTAACATAAAACGGTCTGAAGCAATCCATACCACTATAGGTAAATGGAGGGGTAGTTTCCATCCTTTCTGGGGGTAGGTCAGCCATCTTTTGTTCATGATTGCATTTTCTGAACTTCCTACACTCAACGCATTTGTAAATGAGGGATGACACTTCACTACTGCATCCCAGGATCCAAAAGCCATTGGAGCGAATTTCATTGATGGTCATGCCACAACCTTGATTTTGCACCTTTTCGTGGAAGTGCTTTATGAGTAGACGAGATACATGATGCCCTTTTGGAAGGATGGTTGGGTGTTTGACATGGGGATGGAGTGCCGTCTGTGCCAATCCTCCCACCCGTAGGATATCATGGTCATCGACAAATGGACTTAACTTATACAACTTGGTGATCAGGTTTGAATTAATCTCCTTCCCTTGTTTTAGAGACTTGATTTCATCGCTGAACACTTCCTCTTGCACAATACAAATTATGAACTGTTCAGCCTCCTTTTTTCTTCAAGGTTCGTGGCTTCATTGGATCTTTCTTTCAGACCCTTCGCATGCTTTGCACAACGTTTGAATCTTGCTATGGCCTCTTCCAACTCGAATCTTTGCAGGCGATCTGACAGAGACCTGTTCTCCCTTGCCTTGGTCGTGTGAACCTGTACCCTTTTGAGTTCTGGGTTTCCATCATCAATCTCTCGCACCTTAATCTCTTCTGCTTTAGGGAGTTCTCTTCGCCATAGGAAACTTGGCCCAGTGAACCAGTTCGACTCTACAAGTCCCTTTGCAGTGAGACCGCGAGAGGCATGGTTGGTTGGGTTATGTTCTGAGGCAACAGATCTCCATTGACTAGGCTCAGTGTTTGACCTGATCTGCTCAATTCAGTTGGCTACAAATACATGGAACCGTCTTGCATCATTGGTAATGTAACCAAGAACAACCTTGGAGTCGGTCCAGTAGTATTCACAGATATCAGTTCTCTCTTGAGCAGACCCCCAGTTCTTGTGGCCACAACTGCAGCCGAGAGCTCCAGTCTTGGGATTGTTGTTACCTTCGTTGGAGCAACTCCTGCTTTACCCATAACGAGCATGCAATAAACTTCTACAGACTTGGTCACAGTTCTGAGGTATGAACATACTCCATTGCCGGACACGCTGGCATCAGAAAATGGTGTAGTTCATAAAGCTGGACATCTCTGAATGTCGCTGACACATAACGCGGTATCTTTACCGAAGACAGGTATGGAGGCCTTGAAGCCAAGCTTCCCAATGCGGTCTGAGGTCACCAGGAAGTGGTTCGTCCCAGCCTATCTTGTCTTGACACATCCTTTGTAGGGTTCTTTTCCCAACTAAAATGAAGGGAGCGACAAATCCAAGAGGATCAAAAATGGAAGCCACTGTAGATAGCACTCCTCTTCTAGTGAAAGGATTTTCCTTTACTGATACTCTGAAATGGAACTCATCTGAAGCTGCACACCATTGGATCCCAAGCACCCTTTCAATCTTAGGTTCTCCTAGGGACAAATCAAGGTCAGTTGCACCTTCAGCACATTCCTCCTTTGGGATCGTATTGATCACCTTCTTGCTATTGGTGATGAATTTGTGCAAGTGGAGCTTCCCGGTATTGCAGAGATCCCTGGCTTCCTTCACAAGCTGGAGATAGCCTCGGCTTCCATGTTCACACTTGCCAAGCCATCGTCAACATAAAAATTGCATTGTATGAACTTCACCGTAGCTTGACTAAACTTGCCTTCACCTTGTGCTGCAAGGTCCTTAAGCCCAAAGTTAGCACATCCAGGAGAGGAGGCAGCCCCGAAGAGGTGAATCTTCATGCAAAACACTGATGGTGGAGCTTCCATGTTGCCTTCTTCCCGCCACAGGGACCTAAGGTAGTCTTGATCCTTTGGAGCAACATGAAACTGATGGAACATACGCTCCACATCACACATGATGGCTACTTGCCCTTTCCGGAAATGACAAGACTCCTACAAGGGTATTTGTGAGGTCAGGCCCAATCAGTAGATGCTCATTCAGTGAAGTATTCTGAAATTGTGCAGAGAAATCAAAGACTACACAAATCTTGCCTGGTTTCTGTGGGTGGTAGACCCCATGGTGAGGGATATACCACGCTGGTTGATTGCTTATCTCAATCTCTTGAAACCTTTCAGCGTCGCTTCTTGCTATTATGTCTTTTATGAAAGCCATGTAGTCCTTGCAATAATACTCATCTTTCTTCAAACGTTTCTCTAGGCATTTGAGATGATGTTCTGCACACGCTTTGTTATTTGGCAAGCCTGGTCTCTCATCTTTAAAAGGCAATGGCATCTCATAGTGTCCGTCTGGTTTTTGCTTGTAAACCTTGAACATAAGGCATGGCTGATTCAACACTGCTTAGGAAATCAACAAATTCACGAAGATCCTTGCCATCCTTGGTGGCAATCTTATGCCATGATTGTATTTTGTCCCAATATGACTTCCCTACTACAAAAGGATTTCCAAATCTGTCATCAAGTATGTCCCAGACAGCAAGATAAGCGGTTTCTGTTCCAACTAGGAAGTGTCCTTCAATAGCTTTCTTGGCCGGGCCATCGACATACTTGCAAATAAAGAAGAGCTTCTCTTGGATTGACAAGTTCTTGTGAACAATTGATGTCTGGAATGACAGCTTCCAGTCATTATACTTCAGAGGGTCTCCTGAGAAAACAGCAGGTTCTGGAATTGGAATCCTGTTGGCTGTAATTGCTTCGGCGAGTGCTTTCACAAGGTCATTAGGAACTTCATGGGAAGTAGTGAATGTAGCTGATTGAGGGACAGGAGCTTGGGTGAGTGAAATTTGTTGAGGGGAATAAAGAGGTTGATTTAAAGGAGCCGTGACTTGAGTAAGCACGAATGTCTGAGAGAGAGAGAGATGGGGCGCTTGGTTGAGAAACATAATCTTTGTCTTTGTTGAAGAGGAGCAAGAAACTGTTCTTCCTCAACTCCTTTGATGATTTCAGCATAAACTTGTAGCCTTGCTTGTGCTGCATTGTGCCTTTTCAGTTCCTCCAATCGCTCCAATTCTTTCTTCTTCTCTTCTAACATAACTTGTCTAATGGTGCCTTCTGATATAAATTGAGCTCTTTTTTTGCATTCTCTGCTTCCATTTCCTTTTCTTGAGCTTCCCACTCAGGTGCTAACCTTTTATCCTCTGCCTCAAGTTTCCTAATTTCCTCTTCATATCGATGATGTGTCTTCATTATTTTCATTACCTCGTGTGGCTGCCACTTCAGCCGCTGCCTGTTGTCTTTTCTGCAGTGACTCGTGGGAAGATTGTCTGGACATCTTGGAAACAGACCTTGACTTACTGGAGGTTGCTGAGATGATGCTAGACACAGTGGTTTCAAACACTGACTCTGAATCAGGCCAGGGTATGTCTTCAGGATCTTCATTGAGAAAGCGTTGAGCCTTTTCCTTTGATGCGTCTTATTTCATCATAAATTTGGTCAACCTCGGTTTGCGTGGCACTGATGGTGCTCACAACTTAACTCAATTTAACTCACAACTCAAATCTGCATCATTATTCTTGATGGATCTTTTCAAACCATTGATGTGATGCTTCCACCTTCTATACAGCCGTTCAAAATCCTTTTTTAGATAATTTAACGTGCAGTGCTTTACCTCTTTCAGTGAGCGTGCATGTACGCTGGCTTCTTCTAATGTCTGAGAGCAGCAACCTCATCTGTGCCCACCTGAGGTTGTTGGCCTGCTCTGCATTGTCAACTTCTTGTGCAGTAGGATCTGAATGGCTGACTTCTTTACTGGACAACACTGTATTTTCACTTGTATGTGAAATGTTAAATCTGTGTTGTACTATGTAATGTGAGATTTAAAGGGCAATTAGAAGTTCTAGTGTAAACAATTAATTTAGCTAGACACTTATGTAACACAACAATGTATATTACAATGTATTATATAACTGTCAAATAGCAGAAATATGAATACAACCTTGGAAAGTGTAAATATCAACGCTTGAAATTATGAAATATGCAGAGGAACTTAAATGTGACACTCAGGAATGTTTGTCTATTTTAACAACACCATATGTACATTTACTTATCTAGTTAGTCTTGTAGCTTCTTACTGAGCCATCCAACGCATGGAAAATGTCCACTGTTGTCTTTTTGAATTAACATAATTAAAATACCAGCGCACATGAATCTTTAGCAGCAGTTCACCAATACTTGCGTTAATTCCAATACACCAACTTAAAGTGCTTGCTTGTTCAGCCTTTACTTGACTAATGACTGCTTTCCTCGTTCAAATGTGATCGTTTCAGACATGGTACTTCCCTTCGCAAACATATGGCGTTTCTTGCTGGCCGACTTCCGCGTGCATCTCAATCGTCCGATCCTCGTCGCCTTCACCGACGCAGTGAAGTGTTCTACTGTGCCGCCCTTAGTCACAACGCGAAGGCTGAGGTTTCTTTCTCACGGATGTTTAATGAAAATATCAACATCTATATCCACATTCAAATCGTAGAACTAAAAAAAGGGACAAATAAGAAAGATAATTCCATCCATACACATTCAGATACACGAAAAACACACCTAACTCAGAACTCATAACTAGACAGAAAATAAGCGTACATACCTCTTTTGCCTGCTTGTGAACTAAGAGAGGGGTTTGTATCTTGAACTTTCTTAGTTGGATGGCTTATATTTGTAAAGAAAACACTTTAAACTTTGTGAGGATAACCGTGTTAATTCCTTTCATTCGGACGATAAACCCGGAAGTGCCATCTAAAAATGCCCGATGGGAATAAATAAAAAATTACCAAAATTCCTAGAAATGATAAATCTTGCTCAAATAAATGACAGTTCAGTGCAGAAATCATAATAAGTATGATGCCATAGTGTAGATATATCTAAATAAATAAATTTACGTAATCAAAGATCAATTAAATAAATGAGTAATTAAGCACACAAGTGCCACATAGTGGAAATAAACATAGACACAGAAAAATCTTTGTGCTTGTAAACACACATTGTGTAAACTTGTGTGTCGTTCAACTGCAATAGACATGTTATATGGATGGTGTGAAGTTGTGGGTAGTCCAAATGCAATAGAAATTTCTCTTGGATGCTTCGAACATGTGCGTCGTCCAAATGCAATAGAAATTTCTCTTGGATGCTTCGAACATGTGCGTCGTCCAAATGCAATAGACATTTCATTTATTTATGACATTGTTTATATATGCAAAAGACATTTATTTATATATTTAAGTATTTAATTATTTATATATTTATTTCATACAGTTGTGCTGAAAAGTTTGCATACCCTTGGAGAATTGGTAATATATGTACAATTTGTAAAGAAAACATGAGTCAGCAGGCAAAACACGTCTTTTATTTCTTTAGGGATTTACATTCAACTGTAGGTCATTCCACAAAGGCACAATCATAAAACAAAACATGGCAACAAAGAAAAAAATGAACTGACCCCTGTTCAAAAGACTGCATACTCTTAGTTCTTAATACTGTGTATTGCCCCCTTTAGCATCAATGACGGCATGCAATCTTTGGTAATAGTTGTCTATGAGGCCCTGAATTCTTGCAGGTGTTATAGCTGGCCGTTCGTCTGGGCAAAATGCCTCCAGGTCATGCAAAGTCTTTGGTCATCTTGCATGAACCGCATGTTTGAGATCTCCCCAGAATGGCTCGATGATATTAAGGTCAGGAGACTGTGATGGCCACTCCAGAACCTTCACCTTTTTCTGCTGTAACCACTGGAGGGTCAACTTGGCCTTGTGCCTAGGGTTGTACTGGAAAGTCCAAGAGTGTCCCATGCGCAGCTTTCGTGCAGAAGAATGCATATTGTCTGCCAGTATTTTCTGATAACATGCTGCATTCATCTTGCCATCAATTTTCACAAGATTCCCCATGCCTTTAGAGCTCACACACCCCCAAAACATCAGTGAGGCACCACCATGCTTCACAGTGGAGATGGTATTCTGTTCACTATAGGCCTTGTTGACCCCTCGCCAAACATATCGCTTATGGCTGTGACCATAAAGCTCTATTTTTGTCTCGTCTCTCCAAATTACAGTGTGCCAGAGGCTGTGAGGTGTGTCAATGTGTTGTCGGGCATATTGTGACCGGGCTTTTTTGTGGCATTGGCGCAGTAAAGGCTTCTTTCTGGCAACTTGACCAGAAAGAAGTTAATTTTCAAAATCAATACCAAAATTTCACAAATTCTGCCAGGGTAGGCAAACTTATGAGCACAACTGTATAATGCCACATTTAGTCCACTTAAAGGATTTATTAATGGTTTACACATCCATTAATAAAATGCTTGATCACAGTATGTTCACAAATTGTAAATAATTACTAATGTCCCATAAACATTCATAAATCATTTATAAATGAGTTTTTTTTAACTCATAAGATTATTCATATAGTATTTGATAAGGGTTTATTCGTGGTTTGACTCACCCTTTATATGCATATTTACAGAAGTATTTATATTAAGGTCCCTTACAGTTTACTTCACATTAATTCATCTTTAATCCTACATTTGTAAATGTCAATAAGCAGTCTCTGAAAGGTCAATTATTTGTTTAGAAGCACAAATTTTAATTAATACACATTTATTAACAAGGTGGATGGTCACAGTATGTTCACAATTTGTGTCAATTATTAGTTATTAGTAATTATTGTCAATTATGAGTTAGTTTTTAAGTCATAAAATGGCTTATACCTTTTATATGCAAATTGTCCTCTTCATCCTCTCTCTTTCTCCCATTGTCATCACACAAACGTCGCTGACTTTTTTGGCCATCTTTGACAAAGTTGCTGTACTCCCTGCTATGTCATCAGTCATCATGTCAACCTGCCGCAACCGCAGACCTTAGGAAAACCTGAAAATGTATAATTGGAAATGTATTCACCAGAATCACCATGTTCCTTTAAAAAAATCAGTGAAGGCTGCTGAGGGGAGGACGGCTCATAAAAATGTCTGGAACCATTTTATTCAATCTACTAAATTTTTGTGTTTCAAACCATTTCAATCACCCCATTCCGAAGACACTCCATTATTGCCATTATTATGTGTTGTCCTCCCCTCAGCAACTTCAAATGAATGACCAATATGGTTTACTTATCCATTTTTCAGTACATTGCGCATTCCATCAGCCCTTTGTTGGTCTCGGGCGATTTTCGGCCAGATGTCACGACTTGGACCATTTGGGTCTTAAATTCATTTCTGTAACAGATATCATGAAGTATTGTATATGTAATCAGTACACTCTCAAATACAATATAAACACAAAAACTTTCTAGGACACTATTTAGAAAATTCATGTGCTGGAAAGGCAAAAACATGTTCTATGCAGAACATTTCTTGGATATGGTATGATGACAGTTTTTTGAAACCATGATGAAATTTAGTTTCAATGACAAATATTCTGATTCCCCACATGCCTTTGCTGTCATATAACAGTGTTTTAGGTTGAAACTAATGAATAAAATGAATAATACAATGTAAAAAATGTGGGTTCCCCCAAAAAAATAATTTACCCCAACATAGAAATTAAACCATATTTCAAAAGTTTGATAGATGCTGACCTCACTGTTTTATGCAGTAATTACACCAAACGGCCACCAGATGGCAGCAGAGGACCAGCTGCGTACTTGTAGTTATGTCTCGTTATACACTCAGTAAGATACCAACATTTTTCAAATAACCAAAGAACATCCCCATAGTATGTTGACAGAAGAAAATTTTTACATCATATTTATAGTGCAAATGGTGTAATACGGTTCTATATATCATAAATAACTTGTTATCCGGATGGGTCACGTCTACAGTCGCCTGTCTGAGCTGAATGGTCATTCTCGTAAAAAGTTGTCCTGGACGGAATCTCCTTCCTCAGCTTCTTCGTTACAGTCAAATACATGTTCTAAAACGTTTTGGGTTGAAAACAAAGATTTAGGAGTAACTCTTAAAATAATGGGCGTGTCAGTCCTAACTTTAGGACTCCTAAATTTTTGGTCTAAGAATATATCACAAAGAATTTTAGTGCGAAAACCAGCTCATAAATTTGCCAGCAATCTGCCTCGTAATCATGACGACATTTTAGAAACATTAATTGATTACTGAGCTTTAAACACTGGGGTAAATTTGGTTTTATGTTTGATATTCAGAGTTTGATCATCAATACCTCTTCCGAAATAATCGTAACAAGACGACAGTGAAATATATACAATTGGATTAGGGTAGAGAGCAAGGTACACCCTTTGATTTTATCAAAAGTCGAACTTTTCGTTTAGCAGAGTAATGTTGCAAAACGAAGTCGAATGTCTGTTCAGTAGTTTAGGGACAGTCATGAAAGTGCAATACCGCTGATTCAATGTGACTAAAAAAATATATTTTATTTTGTGTCAACCTAATAATACCTGCCCCTGTAAAGGAAAATCATAGGTACAAACACTTTTTGTGTTATTAAACAAAACTATAATTTTCTACATATATTTTGGTTGTTAAACCTTATATATTTCATTTTTTAATAGATACCTATAGAGGTGACAAATGCACCTACAACCACATGTATTTTGGTCACTGACCTTTAGATTTGCCCGTTTACATTTCGGTGAGACCTACAAACAAGTGTGGTCTGTTCCATTACCTCTCTTCTGAAAAGTACACCTCTTCTTTTTTCCAAATTCATTACCTGTATTTTATTTTAAAATGTCATGCATTGTTACAACTCTATTACCTAATTCACATGAACTATTTTTAATAGCTTCCAATCCAGATGATATGGACCTCTAAAACCACTTGCATTTTGTTCACTGACCTTCCTTGCCAAGAGTACGCCCCTTAGTTTTGCCATTTTCAATTTCAGTTATTTTATCAGAATTCATCCTTCTATACAATCCTTTTTAATATCTCACTATCCATATGAGTTAGAGATCTAAAAACGAGTGTAGTGTGTTCTTTTCCCTCTACTCTCACAGGTACACCTTTTAATATTTTTTGTGTGTAAATTGTTTTAATTCTTTAGTGCAGAGGTGTCAAACCGGTTCCACGGAGGGCCGATTGTCTGCAGGTTTTCACTCTCACCTTGTACTTGATTGATTAATTAGGTCACTAATTGGGTAGTTTCTACCCTCACCTGGTTGTTTATATCTGAATTGGGAACCAATTTATAGGAAAAACCAAAAACCTGCAGACACTCGGCCCTCCGTGGAACCAGTTTGACACCGCTGCTTTAGTGTATTCAGAATATGCTTGCACTGAAACCAGACATTTATTTAATTTCATCCATTTATTTGCCTAGTTGGAGCCATTGATCACAGTGCCTCTTACTCTGTGGACCTACTTGAAATGATTATTTTGCTCCAGTGGTTATTGCAATATATTGATGGAATTAATAAAACACGATTAGGTTAACATTCCTCACCTACAAATGATTTTCCTTTTGCAGCTTTTGTTTATATTTCATTGTCACATTTGACTTAGTAGTTATAAATGTGAAACTCCGCTATCAACGTGGGTTCGAGCCCCGGTCATGCCACTGTCGATTGTGGCCGGGGTGTCCTGTAGGGTGGTGCATATTGGGCTGGTGTCGCCTTGGGGGAGGTAATAGAGGATTTCCTTGTGCCACCGCGTTCCAGCAACATCTCTGGCGGGGCGGGTTCCTCTGACCTGGCCATGCATATAAGGTAATGTGAGCGAGCGTTTCCTCCAATGTGTTGGTTCACATTGACTTCATGGTTAAGGGAGGGGGTGTAAAGAAACAGACCGGCTGATCAGACAGGTTTTGGAGGAAGCTTGTGGTGATCTACTGTTGTGGTGGTGGTACATGGTTGTACAGTGGGGTTGGGAGAAAAAGGAGGTAAAATATAAAAATTAACAAGAAAAAAATGTGAAACTCAGATCATCATTCTTATTAGCATAATGTTTACTATTTGTTTATTCTGATATTTGTCCAGTTACAAACTGTACTGCCTTGCAGTAAAAGTGGATGACAAGGGTGGACATGTTCAGTAATGATAGTTATCCTCCTGAGACCCTGAGTCCGCATATGAGGACACTATGTTTTAGGCTTCCTGCACCATGTACTTCATTCTGCTTAACTTAAACCTATTGTACTTATTAGAGGACAGATGTCTGCGCCATGCTTAGATATTATACTTATCAGGTCCTACCAAGGCTGTAATTACAATATATATTGAGGGGGACACATCCCCCCAATATTTAAAGATGCTCAAAATGTACCCCCCAATAAATTGATATATAAATTACAAATAAAATAAAAATGCACTATGCTACAACAGGCAACCAAGATTATTCCGTCCAAAACAATCATTAGCAAATGTAAACAATCATAACTAACAAATTAACGTTATTAACGCTACTTCTAGTTTTACGGTTTACTGCAGTTCTGCGTGTAGTTTGTCCAGGTGCTGTTGCCGAATCCAAGCAGAAGCCGTTGGTCGACTGCTGTAAAGCATGATTTCAATATCCGCGGGTTTCACGCAAATTGGGCTACTTTTCAAACAATGATGCGGGGGGAAATTAATTGGTCGCGGGTGGCGGGTTTTTGGGATACTTATGAACTTCACAGCGGCTGCACCATTTCTGTCTTAATTTGCTATATTGTGTGTTTCTATGCGGTTATCACAGTCAGACGTCAGCTATAGCTTCACATGCGTCTAAACCGCTTCTTAAGTTTTGTTCCCGGGGTGGGGGGTCACTTGTAAAATAGTCAATGTTGTGCACCAACAAAAGATGGGCTAGTTTTCAGGCATTTTGGGCTGATTTTGAGTAGTCGTTGTTTGGAAATTTTTTGTTAACCTGGCAACACTGTAAGTGCTGTTGGTAGGTACAATCAATGTCGAACACTGTACTCTCTCTCTATCTCATTACTTTAAAATGTTTTAAAAAGTGGAAAACTAGAATGTAATGATTATGAGTGTTACGCAGGCTATCTTCCTGTCGATTGTGATAGTTTTTAACATCAACACAATTTTGTGCTGGAACTGTAATTGTGGAACTAAATAATAGTTTGCTAAAAAGTGTCAGTAATTGCATGGCGCGTAAACAAACGTTTTTTGGTGAAAAAGAGCAGATTTGCAAGTGATAATCAATTAAACGTAACTAACGTTATCTATCATAGCTAAGTTACCTGGAAAGCTAATTAGTCACACATTCCCCCAGTGACCAACAATGTTGCTCATGTGCGTATTCAACTAACGTTAATGTCTTACGTTAATGATTTTGTTAGATTTGTCAGAAAGCCCACGTGAAGTCTGAGTAAAGTGTCAATCATTTATGTATGCACTGCATGTGTCATTTATGCAGACAGTAGTCATTTTCATTGATTGCATATTCGTATAGTATACTGTATAGTATTATTTGCTTACTGTATGATAAATAGCATTATTAGTTTTTGTTTGATTAAAGTGCAAGAAGTTTTATTAGTCAACTTTCATTCACAATGAGTGACATCATGAGCACTAGGAAGGGTTGGTGTTATTCCGACGACATCATACTTAATGTTGGCACAACTGAGGTTAGGCTTAGGCACAGGCCCCACTGAGGTTAGGTTTTTGGCACAGGCCCTGCTTAGGTTAGGTTTAGGCACAGGTACCACTGAGGTTAGGTTTAGGCACAGGTACCACTAAGGTTAGGTTAGGCACAGGTATCTCTGAGGTTAGGGTTAGGTCAAAGGGTGGGGGGCAGGGGAATATTCTGTCTTTGGACTAGGGTAACCAACTAAATACAGGTCAGCTGCAATGTTGGTCCTGGAACATTAATTATGATGTTGTAGGAACACCAACACAGTGATATCAGATTGTGTGAATACTGAGGGTTAAGAGTCTTATAAATATTTTTAACATTTTTGAATGTTTTACTTGGGGGGACCCCTGCTCATTTGGTCCCCCCCAATGTTGACTCCATGGCTACGGCCTTGGGTCCTACTAATCCCAAATAGCTAAGATAAATTAAAAATGCATACATTATCAAAGCTCAGGTCTTAAGAGGTTAATGTTCGATTTCTAGCCAAAGAGTTATGCAGAGGCCTTGATGGACGGAAGGTGGAATCTGAGGACCCTTACTGTGGACACTACAATGTGCAGCTTACCTCTGCAGTGGGCAGACACAGACCCAATCCAGATGTTTATGGAGGAAAATGAGAATGGACTCTGTGATTCATGTATAGAGTCAGGTCGGAAATGAATGTGAGTATTTTAATAGCTCACTATCCAACTTTGTTTTCAGATGCCACAACTCTTGCAATTTTGTCCTCTCACTTGAGATTACAGGAGATGATGGACCCTAGGAACTTTGTCTAATTTAGCTGTAAGAAATGACCCATTAATGTGAAGAGGAGAAGTTGGGAAATTTTCTTTTGTCAATATCCACCTCCACTATTTTGTCTGTGTTTAATTCCAAGTTATTTTGACTGCAGTAGGTATACCTACCTAATTCTCCACTTGCTTTTCTGTTCAATCAATTTTGACACTACAGCTACCTTTGGTGGATTCTATTGTTATGTCGCCTGCACATTAACATTTAAAAATGTTTTAAATTGGGAATGGGAATATGCTGTCACAGTTGAAGGAAAGCAGGGCACGAGGAGCAGAGGTATAGCAGGGTAACATCCTTTTTAATTGCAACAACAAAAGAAGAAGCAAACCGCAAACTAATGCACAACACAACTGGCCCAAACAATGATTCACGACAGGAAGAGCAAAAAGGCTAACTTAAATAGGTCCCCAATTAGAGTCAACGCGGGTGCCTAGAGCCACCTCTGCAGTCCAGCTCTGACTGTGGTCCCCAGGCGCATTGAGATGCCTAGAGGCCCACAGCCAGGACCTGTCACTTGCTCCACTCATCATCAAAATCTTAATCTTTTGATGTGAAATAGAACAAGACCAAACACGGACATAAAGAACAACACTACAGTTAAGTCAATCACTTATTGTTATTGTAAAAATGGTCACAGTTCAAAATTTAAAATGTAGTTGTGTTATGTAAACATTGCACAAATTTTGGAATAAAAATTAAAAGTTGTACCATTGAGAGTGGAGGGAAAGGAACACACCACACTTGTTTGTAGATCTCTAGCTCATATGGATAGTGAGTTATAAAAAAAATAGTTGTTTAGAAAGATACATTTCTGTAAAATCCATGAGATTGTATATGGAAAATATAAGGCGTGTACGGTTGAATTGTAATAATGCAAGTAATTGTAAAATAAAATCAAGATAATGAATATTGAAAAAAGAAGAGGTGAACATTTCAGAAGAGAGTTACCGGAACACACCAGACTTGTTTATAGATGTCTAACTCTTATAGATAGTGAACTATTAAAAGAGTTGTTTTGAAAGATTAATTCCTGTAAATTCACTGAGATTGAAAATGGAAAATATAAGGCGTGTCATCTGGATTTGAAGCTATTAAAAGTAGTTATTGTGAATTAGGTAATAGAATTGTAGTAATGCATGTAATTTTAAAATACAATCAAGATGATGAATTTTGAAAAAAGAAGAGGTGTACCTTTCAGACTCATATGGATAGTGAGCTATTAAAAGAGAGTGGTTTCGAAAGGTATATTCCTGTAAATTAACCGAAATAGAAAATAACAAATCTAAGGGGTGTACCCTTGACAAGGAAGGTCAGTGAACAAAATGCAAGTAGATTTAGAGGTCCATATCATCTGGATTGGAAGCTATTAAAACAGTTCATGTGAATTACATAATTGAGTTGTAATAACAAAATTGTAGTTTAATAGAGGAAAGGTAAAGGAACACAACACGTGTTGGTAGATTTGTAGCTCATTTGGATAGTGAGCTATTAAAAATAGCAATAGAGATGGACAAAAGCTGCTAAAATTAACTAAATTGAAAATGGCAAATCCACGGACTGTAGGAAGGTCAGTGACCAAAATAAATGTGGTTTCAGAGGTACATGTCCTCTTGTTATTAAAAAGGTTATATTAAAAGGTATCTACAGCTCCGGAAAAAATTAAGAGACCACTGCACCTTTTTCTTTACTTTCCAAAAAAGTTGAAAAGGAACGTTTGGAGTTAAGAACAGAAGCGTTCAATTTGCAGTGGTCTCTTCATTTTAACCCGTCTGTTCCTCACTCAAAACCTTCCTTTTTCGACTTTTTTGGAAAGGAAAGAAAAAGGTGCAGTGGTCTCTTAATTTTTTCCACTGTTACCTACGGAAAAAATATTTAGTCACAAAACGCAACATAAAGCCCGGCTGTGGAATCGAAAGGCGTTTTAAGAGTCCAGAAAACGGTGAGTTAAGCAAATAGCATATGGCTGGCTAGCTTAGCTAACTAGCTTCTCTAGACTCTTCCATCCAATAAACTCAATGTTATTGTCTTATAGTTCTGTTGGCGTGTTTTGCGTGTCAACCACACGACTTCCTCCATGCGCGCGGTCGCTCTTTTCTCACACAGTCATTGAGCCGATGTTACATGAGAACGACACCCACTCCTTCACGCTTTATGTAATGGGGCTCATGTTGTATCGGTAGTTTTCAAAAACATGTATTTCGGTTAACCGAATACTATTTGAATAATAACACACTATTCGGATAGTAAAATCTTGTCCAATGCACATCCCTAACACAAACCCAGCAGGCAAGATGACACTAAAATAAATATGCCATTTTGTTCTTAATTACTAAATGAAACCCCCTATGTTAAATAGCTGCACTTTGCCCTATAACCAATATTAATGGATATCAGCAGTATCTGATTGTATGTAGTGTTATGAAGTAGTATTTTGATAATGCCCTGTGTGTATTATTTTGATAAGCATACTGTGTCTGTGTCCCGTATATTAAATTAATGTAGTTCTAAACTCTTTTCTCAAAGTAGTGTCT
Source organism: Esox masquinongy (assembly GCA_016801175.1). Taxonomy (NCBI): domain Eukaryota; kingdom Metazoa; phylum Chordata; class Actinopteri; order Esociformes; family Esocidae; genus Esox; species Esox masquinongy. Next base: position 11,348 of record JACXGI010002430.1, on the reverse strand, counting down.
TAAGTTTGCTTGTTTGGTTCTTTATATTTATTTTTGCTTTGTACTAGCAAAAATCAAAGGCAGAATGACATTGCCTTTCTCCTCATCCTCCACCTCATCCTCCTCCCCCTCCTCATCATCCACTTTTAGTAAATGTAGGGTATATTCCGTCACTTTGGTGATTTATGACCCTAGTGGGCGGGGCTTCCAGATTGATTTGACAGGTGGGCGGGACATCCGGTTTGTTGGGTGGGACTTCCTTTATGACATGTGTTAGGGCGGGACTTCTGGAATCATGTATGCATGTCTGGTGACTTTGTAATTTATGATTGCATTGTTTCCATGATTCCATGTTTGTTGTTTTACAACAACTGATAAGCACCCCGGATGAGTGTTATAACAGATGCGATATGTTTGATGTTTAACAATGGGGTCTTAGGGTTCCAGATTGTTAAATTCCCAGGCAATAAATAAGTGATATATCAGCGGCAAGATGTAAAATATGTAGTGCTCACAGGGGTCCTCGGGTTTAGAGGGTTTTATGAAACAGATGATTCATTTCAACCGCCAGATCCACATTACAGTTGGGACACACGTTAGCCGTGCACTTGTGCGCTTTATAGTTGGTAATACTAACGTTGTAATGACGGCCGCAATCGAGACAATATTTCTTCTGGTCACACCTGCTAACCCAACGACCCACACCTTTGTGGTGTTTCAAGCGTTTATGCTGTCTATAACAAAAGTCAGAATAACATATCCGCTAACAGTCCGGGCACTGCTTTGTGTTACGGGGTTGGGTATGACAACCTTCATGAAGACAGACACTACAGCTATGTGTACAGCCATGATCGCCACGGGTGTTAAAACCTGTATAACACCCCTCACAAACATATGACACACCCAGAAAACCATTCAGATTCATGATGTCATAGAAATGGTTATAGTGCAAGTACATAAAGACGGTTCTAGGGTGGGTGTCATCGCTGTTTTGACACTTGGTAAAGTGACCATTCCGTGTTCGATGAAAGACAATTTTACACCTTGTCATTTCGAACAATATCTGCGAATGCCACACAATCATCTAACGCTAAACCAGCTCCTGTATGTAACTCACGACCACTAACCAGGGCCTCAGCATATGTGTACTGTGGGTTCAACATACCCATCAAACAAATGGAAAAAACATGTAGCATCATTATTCACAGCCACATATAAATGCCTTCTTTTTTTATTGAAAATCTGCTCTATCAACAGTGTTTGAACTTTACGTCACGGGGCACCTCACGGTTGTTGACAATTTGTACCACCAGCTCTAGTGATTCATCAATCATAATCTCAGCATTACTCTGCATAACACTTTCAAGTAAATTTACAGGTTAAAATATTATTCTAACTCAAACATACATCACAGTTTTGATGAGTTGATGGTAAAATATTTATTACCTTCAGCTTTCAAGCATGACAGAAAACAATCAAACAAAAACCCCTGATGCTGTGCAGCCACAAGGTGGGGTGTCCGTAACTGAAGCCATTATGGTGATGTACTCTGTATCATCACCGGGGGTCCTCAATCTGTTGGTTGGTAAATAGTACAAAGGTTACAAAGGTTCAGCTGAATGCATATTGTCATAAAGTTAATAAAATTTTAGTACAAGACTGAAAATGTATGTAAATAATTAGACTTACACAAAAAGTATCTGTACAGGTTGTGTAAGATCACAACAGCACAGTCCAACTGACACTGATGCTGGTCATTTGGTCTGAAATAAATACAAAGAGGGTTAACAAGCGTATACAGGTATTTAAAGCTGATTATTAATAATGTTAAAAGTTTACTTACCAAGATTTGAAGGCCCAAAAATGTGTTTACCAAACACGGCTGGGTTTAATTCCGCTCAACCTAAACCAGAGAAATAAAACAGACAATATGAAAGACAGATAAAAATCGTAAAACTGATTTACACATTCTTAAAAAGTTTAAATGTGTTGTTTGTTAGCGTTTGTAAGTGCTACACAATTCAAATCAATTATTTCAAATAAAATAACTTGTATTAACAATGTAAACGGCATACACCGCGCTGGAAACAACAGCTGTCTTCTGTGGAAGCCGCAGATTTAATATTGTCTTTACATCACAGCCGGGGCGCCTCCAGCAGGTCACGCCTCTTAACTTTGTCATTGGTTACACGTCTTCACGTTAGAACTATACCGGCTACAATGATTAAAATTGTGGATAAAGCTTAACTAGTTAGTTCAGATAGTTCTTGATGTTTGACAACCAAATATATTGATACTTCCTGTCCGGTAGAAACGCCGCTCTCGTTAGTTATCGCGGCTCAGCCGTGACATCACGTCATTTAATTTTATCTATTAACGACAAACTCATCCGCTTACATATAAATGCTGGCTATTGTCACCATATCACCATTAATCTCTTCATCATTTAACAAACAAGTCCATAATACAGCAATCAAAAATCGGATTTCACGAGTTGCTTCAAGTCATTACGAGAATGCAGCACATCTTACATGGAAGTCCCAGCATCCGCCCACACTAACACAGACAGATATTCTCAAACTCGCAAATACTACAGTTTGTAACCATCGTTGCCTGTTAAACATTTCTACCAATGTGAAGAAAACAATATGGCGTTGATCCCCATTGTACAATTTCATAAAACGCCTTTACAAAAGTTTTTTTTACCTGAAATAACATATCTTGACCTGTCAATGAATCATCGTTGTTCATGCAAATTTAAACTCTACCTTCCGGGTAACTTTGTAACGTTTAGCCATATAATGCAACTTAAAAGTTAATGCTGGCTTAAAACACCCATTTTTATTACAAAAATCACCATTGCTCATACATACACATGTACCAAAATCATCGTTTTTATTTTTAACAATATTTTAAACTCAACCACGATACAATCAACCTAGTCATAACGTGTGGTCGGCCCAGGCATTGTTTGTTCATTCAAAATAATAGCATTGCTCATGAGATGTTTGTTCACTGTAGTGCTTTGTTGGACTACAAACATTGTGTGAAACACGGGATGTTTTTTAACCTGCATATACTACAGTTTGTACTAGTGGTTATTTAGGGACCATTACTATGGGCAGATCTGATCTTAAGGCCCATCTCTTGTTAAAATGAAAAATAGCCTTAAAACTCCAAAATCGTAAGTCCCGACCCCTTCTTTATATCTTACACAAAAAGCATGTTTCCCACATGTAATTCTGTGCTTGTGGAAAAACACCATGCTATACGCACATTGTAAAACATGGGAGGTTAACACCCACTGGTTGTAGGACATCTGTTCTACCACTTGTCAGAACATAAAATGCTGCAGGGGTTATAGAATTGCTGAAACCTGGCACCCTTTTGGTAGACACCAAACATTTTGCCGCTGATATAGCACTTATTCATTGCCTGGGAATTTAACAATTCGGAACCCTAAGACCTCATTGTTAAACATCAAACATATCGCACCTGTTATAACACTCGTCCGGGGTCCTTATCAGTTGTTGTAAAACATCAAACATGGACACAACAATGCAATCATAAATTACAAAGTCACCGGACATGCATACGTGATTCCAGAAGTCCCGCCCACCTGTCAAATCAATCTGGGAGCCCCGCCCACCAGGGTCATAAATCACCAAAGTGACAGAATATACCCTACATTTACTACTTCCATTTCATCCTCCTCTGAAGACGAGAGGGAGAAAAAGTAAAACAAGGACAAAAAAGAAAAAGAAGAGAACAAAGGGAACATAGACAAAGGAAAGAAGGCAAAGAAAGAACATAAGGGAACATTCCGCTATATATGTAAATTAAACAAAATCTAGGTTATAGAAATATTTACATGTGCTTTCAAAAGCAGATGTATCTATCTTGTGAGGTGTATTTCGTGGCCATGTGGAGATTAATAAGTCAATTATTTATGTTTATAAAGTATATAGTCCACACTTTAGATTAGGGGCTGCCAAATAGTTTATTACTAATTCATAAATTATTTAAAAGGATATGTATTAGTCATCAACTGAGGCATTAGTATATGCATACTCACATTTACAAATGCACTATTTAACAATTAATTAAATGTACAATTCATGATCTATATAAATACTTCTCTAAATGTGCGTATAAAGGGTATAAACAATGTTATCACTTAAAAAATAATTCCTTTATATATATATGATTTATAAGTATGTCCGTGGGACATTAGTAATAATTTACGCAAATTGTGAACATACTCTGAACATCCACCTTATTAATGAATGTGTAATAATTAAAATTAGTGATTATAAAGAAAAATTGACCGTTCAGAGACTGCTTATTGACATTTATAAATGTAGGAATAAAGATGAATTAATGGGAAGTAAAGTCTAAAAGACCTTAATATAAATACTTTTGTAAATATGCATATAAAGGGTGAGTCAAACCATGAATAAACCGTTATCAAATACTATATGAATAATCTTATGAGTTAAAAAATAACTATTTTATAGATTATTTATAAATGTTTGTAGGACATAAGTAATTATTTACAAATTGTGAACATATTATAATCAAACATCATATTAATGGATGTATAATTAATTAACAAATCCTTTTAAGTTAGTTTTTATAAACACATAGACTGTTCAGAGATAGCTTTTTAACATTTATAAATGTAGGAACAAAGTTTAATTGAAAATTAACTCTTTATGAACTGTTTATTAATGGCGTATTAATGGACCTTAATATAAAGCGTTACCTAAAAAATTAAGGCAATGATTCATACTTATATTTTACCAATTGAGCCAATGTAAATTAATTCATTGGATTTAACCTGTATTTTTTAAGTTTATTCCATAAAGTATCATTAGAATCCCAGCATGCCCTTATACATGTATGTGAGTGATTCCCACGCATGGGTCTGTTTGTTATTGACAGAAACCTGGTTGTTGCGCTCAGTCGCTTGCAATCCTGAACTTTCCACCTAGCGAGTGCTAAAACAATTCGTACTGTGCAGGTAATGTAGATGCATAGGACTCACAGCAAGCGTGCTTGTTGGATTCTAACAGGCCTGGTTGTAGGCGTAAATGGCTGATCACTTGGGAAACCCAAAACCGATATAGGAGATGGGGCCCAAAACCTAGAGCCAGCAACTGGGTTCTAGATATTACCAATTGGACTCCTGAGAGATTAGCCAAATAATGTGACATATTATCACCCACAATACACACTCAGAACAACTGAATGAGTAGTGAATTGCTTAAAGGACAGGACCAAGTTAACATCAGGTTACATCAACTAAAATAAGTATCTCATTAATGGGTGCAATGAATCCAACCAATTAAAGGCTGGATTAGGTTAGGAAAATATAGATTATTAATGACTTTTTATAATAAAACTAAGTAATCAATGTGTCATGGAGAACAGAAGATATTAAAACATTTCTTGCAATAAAGCTTTCTGGGAAATGTTGCTTGTGTTACCAAATCCCTTTTGGTTCAACCTAAAAAACATATATTCAATGAAACTGAAATATTTAGGCTTTACACTCCGCAGGCAACTTGACTTGATCCAAATAAAACATATTTGGTTCTACAACTAAACTAATAATTTTCAATTGAATGGAATAAAAGAAAATGAATTGGATGAACAACGACTGGTAATATTTTTTTCAGTGCAGAGGACCTGTCCGAGATGTTGCATCAATGACGATTATTAATACGCACCCAAGCAATCACCCTGTGGAACATTGGCTGGCTATTTACATTACAGACCTGAAGATGTTACGACAGTTTTGGACCCCCCCACCCCCCCCCACTTGTGGATAGGGATGGGGCGATAAACGATTTTAGTACTAATCGCGATGGAAAATACTCACGATTATATAATCATGGAGAAATTCCATTATCGGGATAATCGTAAATCGGGATAATCCTCATGAGTGACTTGAAAAAGTTCTGCCAGTTGCTGAAGTTTCCCTGACTGCTTGTTTTATTTTACAAGTGGAGCGCACATCTCATCTCACGTTGTACTACGCCACTAAACATCCTCTGCAATGTATGGTCAATGTAGCTGAATGGCTCTGCTAGCTGAAATAGAAGAATATTGGCAATTACAATAAAAATCTAAATTAAATTCTTAAATGTCGTTATGAGTTGGGATTGTATGATATGTAGCAGCCCTTGGTACTTCAAAATATCACAGAAGAGTCTCGAGGGGTGCTAGAAGTTGATTTCTTTTTCTGTTTTACGCACGAACTCTGTTGCACCTCGTGACACCGTGAAAACTAATAAAGAAAAGATTACAAAACAAAAAAATTTGTTTGTGACAAAGCGATTTTTTCTAATATACATTCATCAAACAAAACGTACATGTATTCAGTCATTCACAAACGAAGACACGCATCACGTTCCCACATAGCATATTAGCTTGACGTATACAGAACGAAGTTGGCTACATCTTATGTACATACTCTGAACGACATTCTGTACAAACAAAACATACCTCTCTCCGTGTACCAAGACTGCGGAGGTAAAAAATGCGTGATGACTTTAGTGAAAATCTTTATAGCCAACGTCGACGAGAAAATTTGTGGTTCAGTTGGTAAAGGCGTGAAAAGACGCAAGCTTCTAGAAAACGTGAGCTGAGCTAATTAAACTCTGAACTCTTGGAACCTGGTGACCTCATGATCTCACAGCGTGACTGATAGTAGCCAATGAATGTGTGGCGATTATTATACCTATCCAAAATCTTAAGTAAATTGTGTGTGTGTGTGTGTGTATACATGTGTATAAGTATTAGTATTATTTATTTTAAAACTAAGGTTAGACTATGCCAATTTATGTGGACATTTACATAATATAAAAGAATAACCTAGTTTTCCAATTCCTTTACAACTACTAGTCTAACCACTACTTACTAGTCTACAAAAAAGCTTCTGAACACGTCTACACTTCCCGCTATATGCAAATACCTGTCCATTCCATTACCACGGAAAATAAGCAGTTGAAACAATGATGAGCTCAAACAAACCACTGATATCCTAGAAAACATGCAGCTACGATGCATGCAGAAAAAAAACTGTGAACAAACTGCAAATTGTAGAAAATATGAATAGAATATACATAATACACCTATCTCTTTCGATTTTTCTAATTATAATTTCGTTTATATTGTAGGCTAATTGTTGACGCTTTCCTACTGAAAATGACAGAAGACAAATAGAATATCATTTGCGCGGGCCAAAATAACATTGACCATCTACATGATCCGCACAATAGGCTACATGATGCGCACAACATAATCGGGAGCTGTTATAATGAATTATGAAGTTACGAAGAATCGACACATCAAATAGGTCTATCGTTAGCTAATAAGGCACATAAAATACGCACGGAAGTTCATGCAGCCACAGGTCAGTACCCGTAAGAATGAAAATCTATTTTCACCTCTGATCCGCAGAGTGACTTGAAAAAGCTCTTGCCAGTCACGGAAGTGTTCCAGACTACTTGTTTTATTTAACTGGTGGAGCGCATATTTCACTAATTGTATTGTATAGATTTTATTTAAAAAAACTTTCTCCAAACTCTCCGTTGCAAGAATGTAAACTTAAATTACGAAAAGACCCATTATTTCCATTTGCCTATTATCGGTCTCTTCCTGGAGGATGCGCAAAAATAAACGTCTTAGAACCACTTGAATGTGCTTCACTGTCCGCTATGAAAGTGTCCTATGGTCGAGGTCTTCGTGGGATCACGAAATATATATCCCTGCCGAACTGTATCCGGCCGTGGTAAATTTGGTTTTATGTTTGAAATTCGAGTTTGATCGTCAATACCTCTTCCAAAAAAATCGTACAAAGACGACAGTGGAATATATACAACTGAATTAGGGTAGAGAGCAAGGTACACCCTTTGATTTTATCGAAAATCGAACTTTTCGTTTAGCAGAGACCAAAATGCCGCAAAACGCTGTCGAATGTCTGTTCAGTAGTTTAGGGACAGTCTTGAAAGTGCAATACCGCTGATTCAACGTGACTAAAAAATATATTTTATTTTGTGTCAACCTAATAATACCTGCCCCTGTAAAGGAAAATCATAGGTACAAACACTTTTTGTGTTATTAAACAAAACTATAATTTTCTACATATATTTTGGTTGTTAGACCTTATATATTTCATTTTTTTAATAGATTCTTATAGAGGTGACATATACACCTACAACCACTTGTATGTTGGTCACTGACCTTTAGATTTGCCCGTTTACATTTCAGTGATTATATCAGAATTGATCCTTCTATACAATACGTTTTTAATAGCTCAATATCCACATGAGCTAGAGACCTACAAACAAGTGTGGTCTGTTCCTTTACCTCTCTTCTGAAAGGTACACCTCTTTTATCAATATTCAATATCTGTATTTCATTTTATAAATGCATGCATTATTACAACTCTATTAACTAATTCACATGAACATTTTTTAATAGCTTCTAATCCAGATGACATGGACCTCTAAAACCACTTGCATTTTGTTCACTGACCTTCCTTGTCAAAGGTACGCCCCTTAGATTTGCCATTTTCCATTTCAGTGAATTTAAAGGAATGTATCTTTCTAAGTGACTATTTTTTAATAGTTCACTATCCATATGAGTTAGAGATCTACAAACAAGTGTGTTGTGTTCCTTTACCTCTTCTGAAAGGTACACCTCTTCTTTTTTTGAAATTCATTGTGTATTTCATTTAAAAATTACATACATTATTACAACTCTATTACATCATTTGCATTAACTATTTTTAATAGCTTCAAATTCAGATGACATGGACCTCTAAAACAACTTGCATTTTGTTCACTGACCTTCCTTGTCAAGGGTTCACCCCTTAGATTTGCCATTTTCAAATTTGGAAAATTTACAGGTATTTATATTTCTAAACGACAATTTTTTAATAGCTCACTATCCATATGAGTTAGAGATCTACAAACAGGTGTGCTGTGTTCCATTACCTCTATTCTGAAAGGTACACCTCTTCTTTTTTCCAATTTCATTATCTGTATTTCATTTTAAAATTTCATGTATTGTTACAACTCTATTACCTAATTCACATGAACTATTTTTAATAGCTTCCAATCCAGATGACATGGACCTCTAAATCCTCTTGCATTTCGTTCACTGACCTTCCTTGTCAAGGGTACGCTCCTTAGATTTGCCATTTCAGATTTAAGTTAATTTACAGGAATTTATCTTTCGAAACCACTCTTTTTTAGTAGCTCACTATCCATATGAGTTAGAGATCCAAAAATAAGTGTGTTGTGTTCCTTTACCTCTCTTCTGAAACATACACCTCTTCTTTTTCCCAAATTCATTATCTTGATTTCATTTTAAAATGTCATGCATTGTTACAACTCTATTACCTAATTCATATCAACTATTTTTACTAGCTTCCAATCCAGATGACATGGACCTCTAAATCCACTAGCATTTTGTTCACTGACATTCCTTGTCAAGGGTACTCCCCTTAGATTTGCCATTTCAAATTTCGGTAAATTTACAGGAATTTATCTTTCGAAAGGAGCGCGAGAAATGTAAGAAAACACAACAAACAATCGCAAAACAGTTGAGAGAGATTTGCCAAATGCAGAAGTATGTGAAGAGTGAGAAATCCGTGAATGCAGGTGTAGCTGGGTGGTTTATAGCACAGGCAGTGGGGCTCCCTGCTGCTACACACCTGTAGGTCTTATCAGGTATGACTGTATTCATATTCAGACACAAAGACGCTTGTGCGTTCCTATTGTGGCACCGAAGAGCCCTACCGAAAGGGAACTAACTAAAGATAGATTTGGCAGACTGGTCAGTTGTTGTGCTTATCAGCATGGCGATGGTCACATGCTTTTTTGGACCTAACAGGAAATACCCCCACACGCATTGCATCCGGTTTCCGCATGGCTCCGGATGGCTCTCTCCTACACAGAGCCATCTTGTATTTTTCTGAACAAAAAAAGGCGTGAGACAGGAAAACATAGACGGGGTATAACTAACACTAGCTAGAAATTGAATAAATTGGACAAAATACGGATGTAACGTTACGATATGAAAGGAAGGGGGTATGCGAGGTGGAACACCAGCCGCTCCCTGTACAGCCAGGTAGCTAGCAAAGTTAGCTAGCTAAGCTAATTGGCTAGTTGTAGCTAGTGACTAACCAGTTGAGACGGATTCGCTAAAATAGCCAGACAGCTAACGCTAGGTTCGGCTCATTGCTGCCGCGTTACTTAGCCTTGGAAATCCAGAACAAATCGAATTCATCGTTGGATGTCTCTGAGAAGGAAATCGATAACAATGCGTCATACGTCGATTTGAAACGCACTAGTGCAGTGAAGAAACCGGCGCTACCTACTGTACGGGGATTGGATTTTTTTCATCTGTAGTTAGAACAGAACCAAAACAAGCCGTGGTAAGTATTCCAATTTATTGTCACCAAAGATAGCTTGGTAGCTAACCCTTATGCTAGGAATGCGGCTGTGGCCTTTGCCACAATGTACTGTATTGCACTAACTAGCTAGTTAACTTCCACGTTGCTGACAGCATAACGTTAACAAATATGTCCAGAATAAATGGTGAGATGGTACTTGCACTCATCCACCGTGGATTTTTAATTGGCTAACATGAAATATCCGCTGGCATTCACAAGCCCAAACAAAAATTAATCTCGCTTTGACATACTGTATGTTTGAAACACCCAACAACATAGACTGTATGGGACCCTCTGAATTTCCATGTACTTATCTGACCAATTCCAGAGCTAGCACACCTGATTGAACTTTTCAACTAGTCTTACTTCCTATCACAGTCTTGAATTGAATGGACTGTAACAGAGTGTAGCATATTGAGTAATTGACTGTACAGTTGTGAATTTGGTTCACTGGATTTGTATGAAGACCATGGCACCCATGTAATGTACAAATATATAATGTCCTCCACAACGCGGTGTTGCACATTTACCAAGACACTCTATTCTAGAGGGCTGCTTAAATGAGACCATGCTATGTGCATTGGAGGCCCTGGGGCAATGTCTTGATGTAGGGTTGGGTGATATCAACAAACATCAGTATTGTGATAAGTGGACCCAATTACCCCCCCCCCCCTCTCTCTCTCTATCTATATATATATATACATACATACATACATACATACAGGTGCTGGTCATATAATTAGAATATCATCAAAAAGTTGATTTATTTCAGTAATTCCATTCAAAAAGTGAAACTTGGATATTATATTCATTCATTACACACAGACTGATATATTTCAAATGTTTATTTCATTTAATTGTGATGATTAAAACTGACAACTAATGAAAATCCCAAATTCAG
>JACXGI010002429.1:62122-73783 GCA_016801175.1 Esox masquinongy | reverse complement strand
AGGAGGGAAGCCATAACATCAATAAGGCTTTAAAGCACTGCAGTTTTCACATGTAACAACTAGGAATGTTGGAGGAATGGAGAGGACCACGCAACACAGCAGAGACTCCAACATCCTCCACTGCCCCAGCCAGGAGCCAGTCGTCAGGACATGGAGAGATCAGAGAGCAGAGGGGAGTTGGACTTTCATTTCTTATTTTACATTTTTTTATTTTTTTTATTTGTATTTTTAATTGGGATCTTAGTAATTCACCCGTGAAACCCTACTACATTCATTTATTTGCTATTTGTTCATTATTATTATTCTTTTGGAAAATTTTGGTATTTTGTATTTCGGCCAGTTTATTTTTCTGTGGAATAGCGCTTTGTAAAACACTACCCATATAGCACCAAAAGATCTGCCATTAGAGAAACAAAAATAGCCATGTATTAATTTGACCATGGTTATACTAATTAATCCACTTTGGCAACATTACCCTAATTTATCCATAAACAATATAGAGAGAGGTTTTAAAAATCTTAGCTAATGACACTATAAAAAACACATTTTTGTTTGTTCACATTTTCTATTTTTTCTAAATGTATCATTGTTTGAAAAAATTGTAAATCACATGATAATTTTACACAACTCAGGTATTTATTTCTGACATTAAGTCCCACCATTTCATTATTAGTTGAGTGTTATTTTTAGTATTGCAGTAGCCTTTATATTAGGGACCAGGAGAATAGGTAAACTGATGCAATGTTTTGTCTTCTACTTTCTCCTGTAAGGACTGTGTGGCAGACCTCTAGCTCAATGCATGGAGACGAATTGGGAACAATCATGTGAAACCTCCTGCAACCTTTCCCTTTGGCACCTTCTGAGTTCCAGAACCAGATTCATGGCATAATGGACATTTTGCTGGGAAAAAGGCGGAAGGCCTGACCTCCTTGTTAAGTCTGGAACACATCTCCAATCAACAGTGAGACAGAACACCACAACTTGAAATTGAACCTTGAACCTTGTGCCCAACAGCAACAGACTTGGGGCACAGAGTCGCTTACTACAGAAGAAGATGAGACTGAAGATGAGACTGTGTGTACAGCATCAAGACTGAGGCAAAGAGGCCTTTTGGGTCAACATCAATGGATGAGGACAACAACAGGACTATGTGCCAGGTAAAGGGAGAGGACTGGGGAGTAACTTCACAATTAAATTTTGACTTTGACATGTATTGGGATAGAGGTTGCGCTATATCAGGTCAAAATGGAGCGGGAAGTCAAAACTTGTAACTAGAATGTACTAGCTAAATTAAAATCCAATGGGAGTAAAGTTAAAATCGGGTTGGGTAAAGATACATTGAATGGCTGAAATGAAAATTCTACCAGAAGAAAATGAAAGGACTCCATTGGGAAAGCCGAAACTATTCCCACCAACCAGGAAAACAGCGGTAAAGATAACTTGATCTTCCGTCTATGAAGAAAGCAACAGCTGATCAACTGATTGACAATAGGCCTTAGCAGTAGGCCCCAATGAACAACACAAAAGCTCAACATCTTAGGAAAGGACACATGGGTCCAGGCTAACCTCTGCTGACCAGACCACGACCCTCCAGCACAGGAGGACATACATCAGGAGTCCAGCCTGGACTCAAAGAAAGACAAAACTGGCAGACAATCAGGTGACCTCCTCCTCTGCTGCCTCATCCTCTGCTGTATGATAGCTGCAACCCTGGTCAGCCTACTGGTGATTTCTGTGGAGTCTAGAATCCACAGGGACTGCCAAGGGTGGGCCTGGAGAATTGACTCTGACAGCCAAACCGAACAATCAAAGAGACCAGAAGCCACCGCACGTAACTGCACTTACACTGCACCTCAACACTTCCACCACTCACCCACACACTCCAAGAACACATTCTGGGGACTCTCTCACCTATACATTACAGTTACACGACAAGCTAAATATGCATGTCTTTCATCATTTCAACCCCCAAAACGGAGCTAATCAGGGGCAGGTGCTCTCATTGGTCGAGGTATCCAAGTGCGATGGTCCACCATCTGTAGGGACCGGGTGGTCCATAGGAGAAAAGGGAGGACCAACTCTCATCCCGCCCTTGCCCCAATTCACGACCCCATTTAGACCAGAGGTAAGAAGCAGACGAACTATCTCTCCTCCGTTAGTGAACCATACTGTTTGCAGGGGAGACAGAATAGCCCATATAGAATGTCTTTTTACCCCAGGGTCTCCCGCAACTGTAGTAAGTCTCTTATCTGCTTCACCAAAATCTTCTGCCCAAATGTGTAAAACAGCTTTGTGGGACCAGGAAAAGAAGGAAGCAGTTATAGGCAACGATTGCCCAGAGATTAATGATAACCCATGTGCCCGTAAGATATGAAGTTAGAATTGTATTCTCTGTGATTAACCCCTCCACCTTAAACATTGGAACTGTGTTCTACTGTTCTTTCTCCACCCCCGAAGGAGCTCCAAACCCAGAAAATCGGGTGATACGCCCAGGCCATCAGGTGGTGTAACAGACCCAAGGTAACCGACACACACCAAGATTCACCCAAAGCGGTTGGTCACAACTCTCCGCCAGCCTCTCTTTCTGTTTAGGACCATGCCGTTAAAGGCAGGACCAGTAACCTATACAGTCGACTCGCTCTCGCTCATGCAAGAGCCATAAAGAAAGGAAAATGCGTAATATGTGGGCTAATACCATACAGTTCCACAGGGGGTGTGCCTCTTATGTCTGTTCCAATCTCTGACTGTGATACGTGTGCTTTATTGTTTCCCAATAGTACCCAGCCATAGGCCTGTTAGTACTCCTCCTACGTGCCAGTTGTTGAGTGGCCCTGAGTGCATTGTGTTACAATAAAAATCTGTTTGGCATAGAGCTAAAAGACATGCAATAGTTTAAGACATCCCAATGTTTAAAATTGACTTACTGATACTGATTTACTGATACTGATTAACTGATGCTCACATATACTGACTGCCTCACAAGTCCATGCTTAGGTAAATGACACACATAGTTAACCTGGAGTTGTCACGATGGTATACATCAAACCCAGAAGGGGCCTTGGCCCAGTATGGCAAAACCGCAGGGCAACTACGATGATCGATGGACGACCCGGCGGATGGACCCCCGTGGAGGAAGACGAGGATCCACACTTAGTATAAATTGGACAATGATCTATTTAACCATAACAACTGTCTTGATTGTCAGTGTTTGATTCTGATGTAACTTATTTAAAGTAACTGTAGCCCCCTGATCCTTAAGATCCAGGATGTTTTTGATATGTGATTCTTCTGATAAAATTAATTCCTGTAATAAATGCATTCTTTTAATAAATTAATTCTTTGTTTATATTGTCCCTGTTGGGACAAAAGGGAGGAATTGTTAAAGATTAATGTATTACCTTATTCTTATTCTACCCATTATTCTGCAAATTAACTGTAGTAAATAGACGTTTTAGATTAGGCCTTAAATTGCTTTAGACTATCCATGGTTGCCACATATAGAAGAAGACCTAGGTCAGCATGCCCTGTTCTTAGAAGTGATTATGGCCACATTCAAGACGCCAGGCCTCAAACCTATCTTATCTATGGCCCTGTACAGATGGCTCCAAGGTGAAGTTGCCTGTGTCTCCTCTGTATCCTTCCGTTTGTGTAGGACAGGGACTGGGGGTAGCTCAGATCAGGAGGTCTGTTATCTCTGACCTAGAACTATGGTTGCCATGACAGTGTAGGGTTCTATCTTGTTTTCCTATTAGTATGACGATTTGTTTTGTATGTATCTTATAGCATTAGAGATAATATATTTGGGGTCTGACAAGGAGGGGTATAAAGAGGTGAAAGCAATAATATATGATCAGAACAATTGTTATGACACTACTCTGTTGGTCTCTGTACTTATACTCTGTTTTGTGAAAGCGATTGTTCCCGTGGATCCACGTAATTAAACTTGAAATAATCAACTGTTATACCAGACTCTGAAAACTATTTGTTTGTAATAAATCGCGAACATTTTACATCTTCCACAAGAACATAAAGCAATTGTCATCATAATTTTTAATGCAATTGATAGGGGGGCCCAAAATGTGTCACTACCTCTGATTTGACAGGAAACAGCATATATAAATAACCTTTTAACATGAAACCATAACCCATACAATTCACAAACAATAAAATACAATAAATTATTAATTCCATTAAGAGTAGTCAAACAGGACCAAATAATACACTGCTCAAAAAAATTAAGGGAATACTTAAATCACACATCGGGTCTCGACGAACAAAATATATTAAAGATCAAAATCTTTACTGTACATTGTGTAATTTGTTGAGAACAAAATGACGTAACAACGGTCAATGGAAATGAAAATCACCAACCAATTGAGGGCTGGATTCAAACTCACACCGAAAATCAAATTAATTAATTGAAATCACAGGATGTTCCAACTTGCATGAATTTCATCACGGCAACTCATAATGTGACTCATTGGTGTGTAAGGCCCCCACGTGCCTGCATGCACTCCCAACAACATCTGGGCATTCTCCTGATGAGACAGCGTATGGTGTCCTGGGGGATCTCCTCCCAGACCTGGATCAGGGCATCAGTGAGTTTCTGGACAGTCTGTGGTGCTACTTGGAGGCGTCGGATGCACCGATACATACATAACATCCCAGAGGTTCTTTATTGGATTCAGGTCTGGGGAACGTGAGGGCCAGCCAATGGCATCAATGCCTTCGTCATTCAGGAGGTGCCTACACACTCTGGCCACATGAGGCCGGGTATTGTCCTGCACCAGGAGGAACCCAGGGCCCACTACACCAGTGTAAGGTCTGATGATGGGTCTGAGGATTTCATCCCGGTACCTAACAATTTTCAATGGTTGTTCATTTTACTTACGAAAATTATATCAATACAATGCAAATATATTGATTTCCTCTCTGAATGTAAATGTTTAGTATTGCATTTACTTAAAGATATTGGATTGAAACTAAATTTGATTACTTTGTTTATAAACTGCTTAATTCAATTACATTGAAAACAAGAAACCAGGCAAGCCTATTTCGGCTGGCCCGAAATGGAAAGTGTTGCCATCTTGAGAAAGTGTTGCCATCTGTATGGCTATAGCCCCGGATCTTTTATGAATAGCCCCGGATCTCAAATTGACCAAAAAATATAATAATAAAAACATAGCCCCTGATCTATTCATCTATAATTCAGATCTCGCATTATGACAATGTAGACATGTAGGCCGCTAGCATGTACATGAAATTTTCCTCTTGTACTTTCAAAACCCTGTACTTTCTGTCTGGGGACGGGGTTAAGCCCCGAATGTATTGTGATCCTAGCAACGCCTCTGCTTACTAGTATCTACTGACTTCCTAGGAATAATCATAAGAATTGAGCAATTGCTAGCGAGACTGAAGATGAACTTTTCCATGCCAGAAACAGTCGCAATATAACCATATACAGTTTCAGTTAAGGCTTAGTATAACGTAACTACTGTATGTTAAGCCAGCAAATGTGTTTGTCTATCCTGACCCAAAATGCATGCACGGATGCGTACTTCGAAAATCCACCAGAAACAGTCGCAATACAACCGTAAACTGTTTTATTTCAAGCTTACTATAATGTAGATATTAACGGTTTTAGCCAGCGAAGTTTTCGTCTATACAGAATAATTCATAATGCGTACTTTGTTTCGCCTGCGTGGAGATATGAACTCGGGACCTATAGTTCACAAGTCCGCTTCTCTAACCACTACGCTATTTAAGAAGAGTCAGTCAATCACTCACTCACTCACTCAGAGACATTCGCTCTTCTTGGCCGGCTCCGCTTACGCGGTCCGGCAAAAACGATTTTCAATGGCTGTTCATTTTACTTATGAAAATGTCAATACAATGGAAATATATTGATTTTCTCTCTGAACGTAAATGTTTAGTGTTGCATTTACTCAAAGAGATTGGGTTTAAACTAAATTTGATTACTTCGTGTAGAGCAGCTTAATTCAATTACTTCACCTATGTTCAGTTTACTTGATGCAATTGAATAGCATCCGGATATGATGAAAAACATGACTTTCTTGCCACCATGCTAGGATTCCAATCCGACAGCACAGCATATTTTGAGGGCATCTGAATAGTCCATGAGCTGGGGGGATACAAGACTGCAAAATAAGGATTTATGAAAATGTTAAGTATTCACAGTTTAATATTTTATGACTTTTGGCATGGAATTGACAACAGGAATAAATGATAGAGAATAAATGTGTTCAATAACCATGTCTCTGTCATTAACAAATACAGTCATGGGTGGTAACTCTTGAGTTTACTTAAAAGGGCAATGCATATTGGGAAATTATATTGTAGGTGTGGCGTAGTATATTACACAATTCCTTTGAGCAAATACAATTCAAATCTGAAACCCTGTTTAAGTTGTATCAACTGAAAATAATGAAATAAATATTAAGTGAAACAGAAGAGTAATCTTCAGAGAACATGATTAAAATAAGTTCACTGTAAAAAAAGATACACCATATCTACTCAATATAATTAAGGCAACAGATTACAAGCAATAATATTAATTAAATATAACTATGTTTGGCATTGAGTGAATATAAATTAAAGAACACTCTTGATAGTTATCAATTTCATATGAGTAGATTCCAAATGAGAACAAAAAGGAATTTTTTAACACATTTTTGTTTTCATTTGGAATCTACTCATATGAAATGGACAAATATAAAGAGTGTTCTTTAATTTATATTCAGTTAATGAATGTAAATGTAAAGTAATCCTTTGCCTTAATTTTATTGAGTAGATATGGTGTAACTATTTTTTTCAGTGAGTGCTGGGCTGTAAGCATAGGTCCCACTAGAGGACATCGGGCCCTCATGCCACCCTCATGGAGTCTGTTTCTGACAGTTTTCTCAGAAACATGCACACCAGTTGCCCGCTGGATGTCATTTTGTTGTCCTGCTGTTCCTCCTCGCACAAAGGAGCAGATACCATTCCTGTTGCTGAGTTGATGCCCTTCTACGGCCCTGTCCTGCTCTCCTCATGTAATGGCCCATCTTGTGGTATCTCTTACATGCTCTTGAGACTGTACTGGGAGACACAGCCAGCCTTCTTGCGACGGCACGTATGACTGTGTCATCCTGGAGGAGCTGGACTACCTGTGAAACCTGAATGGACTGCAGGTACCGCCTCATGCTACCAGTAGTGACAAGGACACTAGCAAAATTAGAGAAGAATCGGTCAGGAAGGATGAAGAGAGAGCAATTGTCTGTGGCCACCACCTGCAAAACCATTCCCTTTTTGAGGGTTGTCTTGCTGTGGCTTCTCCAGTGCACCTCTTTGTCACTTTCATTTGCACCAAAACAGGTGACATAATTCACAATCGGTTATGCTTCCTAACTAGATAGATTAATATCCCTGAAGTTTAATTGACTTGGTGTTATAGTGTGATGATTACGTGATCCCTTGAGCAGTGATGATGCTGTGATGATTACTGCTCCCTTTGAGCAGTGTATATTCATCGAGTTGATTCAAGTTGAATCAAACTTCATAGCATATCCTCCGGGACAATCCCCAGATCCTGGGAAACTCCTGGGAGATCGCAACTATCTGCAGGATGTGTAAACAATCGTTAAGTCATTCAGAAAATGTGTCTAAAGCATGACTTATTTACATTCAATATGATCAATGGGTCTTCCTTAAAAATAGGTATTCTATATTACTTGGTAATTAATATATAACATATTTTGTTTTGTCTGTGCTAGTGGAAAAGCCCTCCCATTGTCAGAGCATGGATGTTTTTTATACTGTTTGTATCGTCTAATGACATGATATATTGTTAGACTTCTTGATGTTGTATCACACTTCCAAATGTACCAGTAACAGTACATATTTCTAAAAACCTTTGAGATTACTAAATCTGACTAGCCGAATCAGATTATATCTATCTATCTAGTGTGCACTCTCTGATGGACTTGACTGAACTTGACTTTTGAAAGCACTTCACTGTCAGAGCAGGAGTATGGCTTAACACCAGTATGTATTTGCTCGTGACATCTGAGGGTACTATTATGAGAGAAAGTCTTCCCACAGTCAAAACAGCAGTAAGGTTTTTCTCCAGTGTGTATTCACTGGTGATTTTGAGGTCACTAATACTAGAGAAACTCCTCCCACAATCAGAAAATGAGCAAGGTTTCTCTCCAGTATGTATGCGCTGGTGACATCTGAGGTGACCTAATTGAGAGAAACACTTCTGACAATTAGAACAATGGTAAAGCTTCTCTCCACTGTGAAGTCTCTGATGGACAGTTCGATGACTTAATTTTGTAAAGCACTTCCCACAGACAGGGCAGGGGAAGGGTTTGACACCAGTTTGTATTCCCTGGTGACTTTTGAGGGAACTATTGTAAGTGTAACTCATCCCACTGTCAGAACAGTAGTATGGTTTCTCTCCAGTAAGTATTTGCTGGTGATTTTTCTCTCCAGATGTCGGGAATGTTTCTACTTCAGGTCTGTCTGCTGTGTGAATGACACCACAAATATCTGCTTATGCATAAATACTAGGGCTGTCAAAGTTAACGTGTTAATGTGTGCGATTAATTTCAATCAATCAATCAAATTTATTTATAAAGCCCTTTATCAGCAGTTGTCACAAAGTGCTTTTACAAAACACCCGGCCTTAAACCCCAAGGAGCAAACAAAAGTAGTGTCGAATTTCAGAGGCTAGGAAAAACTCCCTTAGAAGGCCGAAATTTAGGAAGAAACCTAGAGAGGAACAAGGCTCAGAGGGGTGACCAGTCCTCTTCTGGCTGTGCCGGGTGAACATAATAAGAGTACAAATTGTAATAATTAATAAATGCATGTGGGCTGAGTCCAGAGTCTATTTAAACCTAGTCCAGGTTGGAAGCATGACCAGATGGACAAGGACAGGGACAACCCGGGGGGGGTGGCAGAGTGGCAACTGAAATCGTCAGGTATCGTCTTGATCTGCAACACAACCAGGAGGGCTTTGGACAGGGAGAGCAATGAGTCTTTCAAGCCTGGTACTCCGCAGGTATGGGCCAAGACCTCATGTCCTCCTAAGTTTAAAATGGCAGGAGACAGGGAAAATTTAGAAAATGCATTCCTTAGATCTACAAGGATGGAGAAGGAGAACTGACCCTACTCCCCCAGCACAATAATATAGCAGCGTAAGACCTTGGGGCTGAGACAGGGGGGTCCAGTGACACTGTGGCCTTATCCGGGGGAGGCCCCGGACAGGGCCCAACAGGCAGGAAATCAATCCACCCACATTGCCAAGCATCAACCAAAGGGACACCCACCAACCGGAACCACCCTGAATGAGGGCTGAGTATTGCCAGCAGAGTACAGCCCAATTGCACAAGTGCGCAACAGAGAGACAACAACAAGCCAGTGACTCTGCCCCCGAATGGCATTGGAGGGAGGGCATCCCAGTGGCAATGAGAGCCCACCTGGCAAGACAGCAAGGGTGGACAGTATCAAGCCTTTCTGGTCACCTTCACACCCCTGGGCCAGACTACACTTAATCATAGACCATGCTGTAGAGATGAGTCTTTAGTAGACACTTGAAAGTTTGCACTGAGTTTGCATTTCCAACCTTAATTGGCAAATCATTCCACAGTAGTGGAGCTCTATGAGAGAAGGCCCTGCCTCCGGCTGTTTGTTTAGAAATTCTAGGTACAATTAAAAGGCCTGCATCTTGCGATCTAAGGTTATGTGTAGGTATGTATGGTTGGATCATTTCAGCGAGGTAAGTAGGAGCAAGTCCATGTATTGATTTATAGGTAACAATAAAACCTTAAAATCAGCCCTAACCCTAACAGGCAGCCAGTGTAAAGAGGCTAGTACTGGAGTAACGAGTTCACATTTTTTTGTTCTAGTTAGGATTCTAGCAGCCGTGTGCAGCACTAATTGAAGTTTATTTATTGATTTATCAGGGTAACCGGAAAGAAGAGCATTGCAGTAATCTAATCTAGAAGTAACAAAAGCATGGATTAGTTTTTCTGCATCAATTTTTGATAGAAAGTTTCTGATTTTTGCAATGTTTCGAAGATGAAAATAAGCAACTCTTGAGACATTTTATATGTTAATCAAAGGAAAGGTCAGGGTCAAGGGTAACGCCGAGGTTTCTTACAGTTTTTTGGGATACAACCATGCAGCCGTCGATGTTCACAGTGAGATCTGCCAACAAAGCTCTTTGTTTCTTGGGTCCTAAAACGAGCATTTCTGTTTCTTGAGTTTAAAAGCAAGAAGTTCTCTGTCATCCACATCCTAATATCTGAAACGCATGCTTCCAAAGTAACTAATTTTGGGGCTTCTCCATGCTTCATTGAAATATATAACTGTGTCGTCAGCATAACAGTGAAAATTGACATTGTGATTCCGGATTACATCACCCAGAGGCAGCATATATAGTGAGAACAATAATGGGCCCAGAACTGAGCCTTGAGGAACACCAAAACATACCTTTGATTTGTCATCCACACATACAAACTGATATCTTTCAGAAAAATAAGATTTAAACCAGGCTAGAACATGTCCACATAGCCCAATATGGGTTTCCAGTCTCTCTAAGAAAAGGGAGTGATCAATAGTGTCAAAAGCAGTACTAAGATCAAGAAGCAACAGGACGGATGTGGAACCTTTGCCTGAGGCCATTAGAAGGTCATTTGTTACCTTCACGAGTGCAGTCTCAGTACTATGATGGGGTCTGAAACCAGACTGGACCATTTCATAAATGTTATTTGTCTTCAGGAAGGCATTCAGTTGTTGGGAAACACATTTTTCTAAGATTTTTGACAGGAACGGGAAGATCGATATTGGCCAATAATTGTTTAATATGTCTGGATCCAGATTAATTTTTTTTAGAAGAGGCTTAATTTCCGCTATTTTTAGTGAGATTGGTACGCTTCTGGAAGAAAGGGTGCAATTTATTATGTTCAACATTGGCTGACCTAGGAAATAGCTCCTTAAGTAATTTTGTTGGAATCGGGTCTAGCTGAAAATGTATGGGTCACAAATTTAGTGAATGTGTCGAGCAATACGGGGATCAAAAAATTCAAGTGTCCCTATTGACACTTGGTCAGGGAGGTTCAGTACATTCTCAGGACAACTGAGATTTTGGGGACTATAACTATTTAAGGAGGAGTCAGTTATTTGTTTTCTAATGGTGATGATCTTTTCATCAAAGTAGTTCATGTATTCATTACAGCTAAAGTGAAGACCCACTTCTCTTGTTGAGCGTTGCTTTTTTTGTTAACTTTGCAACTGTATCGAAGAGAAATTTTGGATAGTTTTTGTTCACCTCAGTCAGGTTGGAGAAATAAACTGATCGAGCAGATGTGAGTGCTTTTCGGTATTGTAGTGTACTGTCTATCCAGTCTAGTCTGAATACTTCCAAATTTGTGGAGCGCCACTTTCGCTCCAATTTTCTAGAGGCTTGCTTGAGTGCTCTAGTATTGTCTGTGTACCAGGGAGCAAGTTTCTTGTTGCGTATTTCTTTTGTTTTTAGTGGTGCAACCGTATCTAAAGTATTTCGCAGTGTTGAGTTTAGATCCTCGATTAGATCGTTTGCGGAATTATTTACTCTGTCGTTGATGAGCGAGCTTGTAAGAATATCAAGAAATCTATTTG
>JACXGI010002429.1:0-62022 GCA_016801175.1 Esox masquinongy | reverse complement strand
TCTTTGTTTGTGGAGCAAGTGGACTTCTTGTTTTAACAGTAAATGTAATAAGACAGTGATCCGATAATCCAGGATTTTGGGGGGAAATTATTAGATCTACAATATCTATTTTTCGTGACAGGACTAAATCTAAGGTATGATTGTGGCAGTGCGTTGGACCTGAGACATGTTGGATAAAACCCTTTGAGTCAATTATGGCTTCAAAGGCTTTTTGAAGAGGGTCATTGGACTTTTCCATATGAATATTGAAATCGCCAAAAGTTAGAATACTATCTGCCATGACTACAAAGTTAGACAAGAATTCTGGAAACTCATTGAGGAACATTGTGTATGGCCCGGGGGGCCTGTAAAGAGTACCTATGTAAAACGATTTATCAGCCTGGTTAACTTTCATGAGTAAAACTTCAAAAGAATGAAAACCAGTGATGTGTTTAAGAGTAAATTTATATTTACTGTCATAAATATTAGCAACACCCCCTCTTTTTCGGGATGCACAGGGGATATGATCACTAGTATAGCCAGGAGGAGAGGCCTCATTTAGGGCAGTAAATTCATCAGGCTTTAGCCATGTTTCACAGAAGCCAATAACATCTAGTTTATGATCAGAGATTAATTAATTTACTGCAACTGCCTTTGGAGCAAGGGATCTAACATTTAGGAGTCCTATTTTGAGATGCGAGGTGATACAGTCATTTTTATTTGTGACCGAGGTGGAGGAAGGCTTTATCTTAATAAGGTTGCTATTGTTAGCACTACCTTGTTTAACTTTTCTCAGCCTGGAAGGAATCACAGTGGCAATAGGTAAAACTGTACTAACTACTCTGGCTATGCTATTGACAGACTCCACTATACTAGCAGGCTGGCTAACAGCCTGCGGCCTGACATGCACCCTATTTCATGGTGAGGCTATAGGAGTGAGACTCCTGTCAATGTTCCTAGATAAAAGAAGAGCACCACTCCAGCTAGGATGGAGTCCATCACTCTTCAGCAGATCAGGCCTGGCCCTATTTCTGGGAGAGTCCCAAAAAGAGAGCCAGTTATCTACAAACTCTAGCTCCTGCGACGGGCAGAACTCCATTTTCAGCCAGCGATTGAGTTGCGCAAGTCTGCTGTAGAGCTCGTCACTACCCCTAGCTGGGAGGGGGCCAGAGACAATTACTCGATGCCGACACATCTTTCCAGCTAGTTTACATGCTGATGCTATGTTCTGCTTCGTGAATAACAATATCTCTGTACTCTCTATACTTGCCAGTTTTAGACTTCGCTAGCAACAACCCCAGATTTTGTAGCCTAGAGTCGTACCTGCACACATAGAACAGGATGTTGGCAATGTGAGCCCTGTTCCTCAGCACAGTGGCCACATCTGTCCTCCGGACATGTACGTCATCCAGACAGAGCCACCCACTGCCATGGCTGTCCAAGAGATCAATGATATAGTGGCCTGGAGAATAAGGGACATGGAAACATTGAACATTTGAGACATTACACTCGTAACTGTTTGTGAGCAAGATGTGTTTGTTTTACCATTCAAAACCGATCATATTCAAGCATTTTTCACAAATTTTTAATTGGCTAATAAAGGCCAAGTTTGACTATTCACAAGACATTCTGCAAAATTCAGGGAATGACATTAGGCCTATTTCAGTGGTTCTCAAACCTCTCCTTGGGATGCCCAGCTGTTTCATTGTATTTCAGAGCTAGCACACCTGAATTAACTTGTCTACTAAATATCGAACCCTTGACTACTTGATTCAGGTGAGCTAGTTCAGGGCCACAATAAAATTGTGAGCTTCTAGTGGTCCAGGACAGGTTCAAAAACCCCTGCTCTAGGGGACTGCAGTATGTGAAATCTGTGTCTGTATTTGCATTTGAAATGTTTTCTATTCATCACTCTGTTGTCAGTCATATGAAATGTTGTCTGTTCCTCACTCAGTCGTCAGTCATATGAAATGTTGTCAGTTTGGTACTGTCACTAAGTATGATCAGTTATACGGGGCATTTTTCCCCCTGGTCTATATCGTAATCAATTCTCAATGCCCCAGCAGACATTTCAAATTTGGCCCTCATTCTACATGGTAACCTAATCATTCCCAGCTTCTAACTGGCTCATTCAACCCCACTCCCCTCCCTGTAACTATTCCCCAGGTAATTGCTGTAACTGAGAAATGTGCTCAGCATACCTGGTAAAATACCAGTTAAAAAGAAAAATAGATCATCCATGAACATCGTCACTTCCCGACTGGATTACTGCAACACCCTACTCACCTGTATTCCCAAAAAAACTCACTAACAGACTGCAACTGGTTCAGAAGTCTGTGACCAGAATACTTACTGGTACAAAATCATCTGAACACATTACACCCATCTTCATCAGTCTACACTGGCTTCCTGTGCTCTAATGAACTGAATTTAAGACCCTCCTCACCTACAAAGCCATCTATAATCTTACACCTACTTACCTCCTGACCTCCTGCCTGGTTATGTCCCCTCCTGCTCCCTTTGCTCTGTCTCTGCTGGCCTAATTGTCACCCCCCCTCGCCTCTCAATTATGGGGGCTTTTTCCTGCTCAGCACCTAGGCTCTGGAACATGCTTTCCCCACACATTCGACATGTAGACACTGTTACATCTTTAAAAATATTTCTAAAGACCCGCCTTTTCTAGAATGCTTTTCATGTAGATTTTTTGTGCCACCCCACTGTACTTCAAATGATACCAAGGTTGTAGTTTTTCCTGTATGTATAAATGCTAACTTTACTAAGTAAGATGTCCTTGAGTGTCTTGAAAGGCAAACACCAAACAAAATTAATTATTATTATTATTACCCGGGAGGCGTTGTCAATTCTGTTATGCATAGCTGTCAGTGTTAATGACATACTAACATATGTTAACATATTTTTTTCCACAGTGACCCTTACACTCTAAACAATTGAGGCACTTTATTGAATGGGTCTGCAAATCGCAATGTTTTCTCAAAGTGAGAAGAGAAACGCAACAAAATTATGTGTAAAACCTTAATGTGTGAGAAAATGTGACACTGCATGTGATATCAGGGAGTCTAGGCAGAGCAAAACTTGGACTGCAAACCAATAAATGTCAATTACACAGGAGATTCGTTGGAACAGGTGTTGGAATTCATTCTCAGTGTAATATAAGTATTTTTTGCCATTTACAAATTCTTTCCAAAATCTGATTACAATCTGATTTGGATATTTTAAAATTCTAAATCAAATTGCTAAAATTGTAAACCATTGTATATTTTAGATTGAACAAATGGGCATTAAGGGAATGGAGAAGAGGATTTACAACTCTTCCATTACGTGTTATTATAATTCATTATTATTATTAACAATTACAATTTGCATACATGCTCAATGATATGAGTCTAGTTAATCGATGCAATTTCTCAGACACAAGCTGTCTCAATTTTAACAAAATTACCCCCATAGACTCCAATTGGAGGACCACTACCATATACACAAACTGCTATTTGGACTATTGCAAATGTTTGGATTGTTTGGACCTTTGCTACCTGGCTCCACCTGGTGGCAAAACAATTGTTTGACAGTTTTATAGAAAACTGATGGTGAATCAATCAGATTGTCGTGACTCTAAAATCACTCCAAAACCAGAGAGGTAACGACTAAAATATTGTAAAAGAATTTCTGAAATGTATGTATCCAACATGCAACAAGGCACTAATGTAATACTGCAACACAAAAAAATGGCCAAAATACTTTTGGGCCTAAATGCAATTCCTTAGTAGAGACAGACAAATCCAAAACAACATTACTGAGTAATATAATTATTTCCAAGCATGATGATAACTGCACCATGGTATTGGTATGCTTAATTTCGTCAAAGACTGGTGAGTTTTTCAGATATAAAGAGATGTGATAGTCTTTGAAAAAAAAAACTTTAGTCTGCTTTATGAGAGACACTAGCAGAGGAATTTACCTTTCTGCAGGACAATAACCAAAAACAGCAACAGATCTAAACTGGAGTTGCTCACCAAAAATACAGTGAATGTACCTGAGAAGCCAAGTTACAGCTTTGATTTAAATGAGTTTTAAGTCTTGTTAGGTGACAATCTAATTTTCAATTGCCTATGTAGCGGGCCAACCTTGATTTAGATGCCTCTGTTTCAACATCTGCTAAGCTGTGTAAGCAACCACAAACTTGATTTTATATGCTGACTTTGATCGTATCAAATAAGACGAATATCAACCAAGATTATTTAAAGTTGAAAAAAATATATTTTGGCCTTTCAAAGGCATTCGACAGACTCAACCTTAAACAATTGATTCTGTCCCAAGCCTGATGTCTTAATTGGATTTTGGAAGTAACTATGGGACATTGCATTTGGAAGTGGTCATGAAACCACAAGGTTTTTTAAATTACTTTTCAAATGCTATACATTCCGTACTATGTGTAAGGTCAGCACAGCAAATGTGTTAGTTTTCACATTCTGCCAACTAAAGCAATGTTCATAACCTCATGGGAAATGTTAATATACACATGACTACAAGTTGACTTATGACATCACGACAATTAGAAAATTACCTCAATAAAAGCATTTGAGCACAAAAAAAATCATTGTTTGTAAAACAAAGCGTTACATTCATACACAGATGAATGATAGGTAAAAATGTGCAGTTTGTCCATTAGCAAATCTCAACGAATTTAAACCTAGTAAATGCACCCAGCTTGTATTTACCACTTCACATTTGTTACATTCCCAACTACCATTGGATTACGAACGCAGCTTTAGGCCATAAAACGTTCCTTGCAGTCCTTCTCCGGTATTTCCGTTAAAAGTGTGTCACATGACAGATAAAGAAGGATGGCAAGCAGTTTTCAATCTTTCTGTGATCAGTCAAAAAAGATTGTCTCTACTCCATCCACAGACTACGACAGGACGTCAAGTATGTAAACATATCCAACTCGATAAAAAGTGCATAGGCTACGTGAAGAGGGAACGTATCATTTAGCGGACGCTAACAACTTGCAGGAAAACATAGGAGTTAACAGTACTTGAGAGACGACTCCCAACTCAAGCACGGGATATCCTGCGAATAGTTGATCTACGAAAAGGGAAAGAGGTACATTTTCAAGGACATTCACGAACAGAATAATGTCTGATCCAGATAAAAAGGATGTAACTCAAGAGGCGCCCGAAAATGGAAAAGGGATAACAAACGGTAGAAATGCATCTGAAACTCTGAACGGAAAGACCAAGGATGTAAGTATTTTACTTTATGTCCAATGTTGCTGACGTATCATACTTCGCCGTTACATTTACTAGTAGACACATGTATTTTCTTTCTTTCACTGTCTCAACACTTAACACCTACTTAAATTACATTTGCATTTACCGTTTTTTATGAAGGTGTTCTAGATTACAGTAGGCTGTGTGTTGTTCGAAAACATAATAATACTTCAAACAGTTGGCTAATTAATTGACCTAAAATGCATCCTCTACAGACTCTCTTACTGCCATGACAATAATTAGTTTCGTGAAAGTCTATAACCGTTGTTGACCTCGGATTTTTTTCATTAAAATGTAGGTTGTCATTCAAGTCGTTTTATTTTTTATACATGTTTTATTTGTCTGTATTGGGCGGAGCCTTTCTGCCTTGAACTTAGATTGTTTTATGTTAAATACAAACTAATTGATTCTGTTCTTGGCTCTGTGTTGTCTGAATTTATTACACTATTAACCTGCATACACAACACAATTTACCTGTGGATCACCCGTAAGTATAGAGTAGGAGGATGTTGAGTTGGGATCAGTTTTGCCTCATAATGACAAAAAAAAGGTTTTCAGAAATTTGTGCCAATTTATTTAAATTAAAACCTGAAATATCCCATACTTATGTATTCGACCCTTTATTCATTAATTAGGTAGAAGTGCCTTTGTCAGTGTTACTGTTTTTAGTTTCATGGGTATGCCTCTACCAGCAATTCGCACCTGGATTTAGGCAGGTTCCCCAATTCCTCCTTGATCCTCACAAGCTCTTCCAGATTGGGTGTGGAGTGTCGGTGAACTGTGATCTTCAGGTCATCCTACAAATTTTCAATGGGCGTTAGCCACTCAAGGACATCCCTCAGCCTTGACCTGTCTGCCAGTCCCCGCTGCTGAGAAGCAGGGTTAGGGACTTTTACAAAAAAAGCTGTATCTGTCATGTGTTGTGTTACTAGCAAAACAACTCTAATCGGATACCAGATACTTGTGAAAAAATAGATGTTTACTTGTTGGATTACTTTTAAATGCAGAAAGGATGAATTGGCGATCTAGGTTCAAAATATAGGCCTTTGTCTTAACATTGTTTGTGCTTCATAATCAAAGTTCTAGCATGCATATCCAAATAAGTGACCAAAATATATTTTTATATATTTGTATAAACCTATCCATAGAAAACATATTAATAATCTACTATGGACTAATCTTTTTCAGATCAATAGGCTATCTGTTCATGGTAATTAATTTATTATTTCAGATAGGATGTTTTGGTGGCTGCCTTATGTTTAAAGACGGCTGCAACATAGTAACCCATTTAATTATTGCAACATACTTTATTATTTGGATTTTTTTTATTATAGTTTAGTTGGAAATGTTTTGGAAAAATTCTCAGGAAACGTGACATCCTTAGTTACTATTGGCTTCGGACATCATTGACGCTAACCTAAAAAGACTGGTATGAATCACATCTAATTCATCTTGCATCATGAAAAAAAAATCCATCACTCATGGCCCTAATAATCACAGGCTACATTAATAATAAGTTTGTGTGCCTGTGTTCATGTTGTGGGTGGGTGTCTGTGTGTTGGGGGGTTCTGTAGGCATTAAACAACTTCATGCTGGTTGTCGTCAGGCAAACACTTTTGAGAACCACTACAATTATTCATTGTTTGGGCAATAAACTAAGCATATCACAATTATATCAATATTATTCTATATACAATCGTGTGAATACCATTGCTGCTTTCATCATTTATGTTTTTCTACAAATGTAGCAGGCCGTACCAAACTGCCTATAGATTTTGAGAACCATGGATAGTAACAATAGGCTGTTAATGGTCTCTAAGTTGTGCTCATTCAATAGATTTTTTTTTCCCCCCACTGGCCTAAAAGACACATTGTGTTCAGCTGTGCAATTGAATAGACTTCAGCTGCTTAAATATTGAGATATTGAAGCCTCACAAACAAAAATGTATTTCCCTTTTGGTAGTACTTATGTATTTCATTACTTGAGAGCAGCATCTTTTTTAGATTTTTTACTTCCCAATTTCATGATATGATTAGGTCTCTCTTATCGCAGCAACTCCCAGCGGACTTTGGATAGTCAGTGTTGAGATGTTGCAGATTACAATTTTGGGCTGGTGACTTGTATCTGTAGGGGATTGTTGTGTAGGATGTTAAAGAAAAAGTTGTCTTCTAAATCTTCTAAATGATGTCCAATTAAAGTAATTTACCACAGGTGGACTCCAATCAAGTTTTGGTATTATATCAAGGATCATCAATGGAAACAGAATGCACCTGAGCTCAATTTTGAGTGTAATAGCTAAGGATCTGAATACTTAAATACTACTTAAATACTTACATAAATGTGCTAAACTTTCTAAAAACCTGTTTTGCTATGTCATTATGGGGTGTTTTATGTAGATTGATGAAAAAAACTGTTTCATCTATGTACAATAAGGCGGTACAGTAACAAAATATGGACAATGGGGTCTGAATACATTCCAAATGCATTGTAGAATATTCACTTTCTGTGGTGTTACAGGATTTTGACCTTGCTGCTGTATACGTGTCAGACGCCCAGTATAATAGGAACATCTTTTTTGACACAACACCTCAAGCTATAAGGTAGGTGGAGATGGGAATATTTAACACTTTGACTAAATAAATGGACTGGAGCGCACTGTTAAAAACCTTGTATTTTGTAACGATTGCAGAAGACATTCTCCTGCTTTCATTGTGTGTTTGCATGTATGTTTGTGTTTGCATGCATGTTTAATATTAAACAGTAAGTCAACATAAAGAAGACGAGAGAGATATGCATATAAGATAAATTCAGAGATATATCCATTCTGGTTGTGGTTTTCTTCCACAGATTGTACTTGCTATACAATCACTGGGTGTTACACATCCTGGTGTATGCCTTCATCATAGTGGACCTGGCGTTGGCCATCTTTGAAGACCCAGCAGTTATTCCTCTGCCAATATGGGTAGATATCCACAATGATATTCCTCTAAACATTTTTAGAGGAATATAAAATATCAGTGTTTTGGGGATTAGAGTGCTTTCTGTTGAACTTTTACTAATATTCATGTCTTTTTAGATTTGTTATTGCTCTTAGTTATATCCACAGCTGACCAACTTTTATATAATTGTTTTTGATAAGGGACATGTTCAGTAGGCTTTGAACACATTGTACCTCTTCCTTTTCAAATAAGGTTTTCCTGTTTGCTCCAGATGACCGCCACTCAGGTTAAACTGGGTTAAATTGTTAACAAATCTGTGCTATATTTATCCTTTTGCCCTTTTTTTAATTGATTGATATGTTGTTTTTTTCCTCCTTAGGCGACCACATTGATCGAGCTTGTTTGTCTGGCAGCCTTCACCGTTCGGCTTGTGCACTACGCCAAAGTCATCCCCCGGGAAAGGTTTTGGAAAGACCCCAAAAACATCTGCATCATTGTCATCATTTTGGTATGTTGATTCTTATAACCACTTATTCTCTTTGGGTGCAGGAATAAAGCTCCATGAACGAGCAATAATATGTAAGCAGGCATCTCGTTTCTTTATCTGCATTATACCTGCCACTGGAATACTGAAGTTTAGGAAGAGCATATTACCCTCATGTTTTTTAGTGCAATACAGTTTAGTACAATACAACTAAATTTGCTCAAATATTTAATCATCAGCTGGTTCTTGCCTATCTCTGCCCACAATAACTGAACACTAGTAGCAGTACTAGTAGTAGAAGTACATTTATATCCAGGTACTTTCTTTCAAATCTTATTCTTTCCTTGTAATATTGATTGAAAATGGCTCTACAACCAAACTGTGCTGGAGGACAAAACCCTTTTTGTCAAATAAGTTAATGTTCAAACTTTTAATTACTACTGTCAAATTTTTTGCGCAATTTTCTACGATGTTAGGCAAAACTGCAAGAATCAGCCAAAGGCTAATAGACCAACTAGCCTATCCAAGGACCATGTGGTAATACCAATGGGTGAACAATGCTCTGTTCTCATATTTGTGCAAAAGAAAATGCCTTCAGATCCTTTTTTTTATTTGAATCAAATTCAAATCAAATGTATTTGATGCACAGTGGCTAGGAAAAACTCCCTAACAGGGGCCAAAACATTTGAAGGTATATACGTTCTTTATGGCCCAGGCAGAAGCCATAGCTTTCTCATCCCTTCTGGCCCTTCACCTAATTCTCTGTGAATGGATGTCTGATACCCCATCATCACATGCTAATTGGAGTAGGGAACATCCCACCTGTTGCTCCACTCAAAAGCCTTTTCGTAACTACCTGAGAGTAACTTCTCTGCTGACAACATGATGAAACTTTTGCAAACCCAACCCCACCCTTTTATTTGTTATTATTAGTAATTTCTGTTTTGGTAATTGTATTTTGAACATTCTGTGTATGTGTATATGCATGAACAATACTTGTGTACTTTTAGGTGTGTATTTGTATGTATATTAACAAACATGCTGTAATACATACTGATTTAATATTCTGACAGATTTATTACTATACTATTTTACTTATACTTTCATATAATTCATCTGAAGTGGCTGCTCAAGGATATGTTTTATCACTGTTGGTTATGTTTTGTCTTTGTCAACTTTCAAAACCAATAAAAACAGTTGCGATAATTTATTATAGTGATTGTAGCTTACTTAAGCTATTCTTTAAGTGTTGGTATCAATCCCACAGTGTTTGTAGCATGTATTATTTCTTTCTGGGGCACCAAAAGAAATAGCATACCCGTTTTGCCATTAAGGATATACGCATCTCATCCGGTGACTATTAGTGTATTCTCAAGAAACCTCATTGCAAGTTAGGAATGTGCTGAGAAGGGTTTTGCACATTGTTGTGAAACAACCTTTAGCCCAAGGTTTCTCTGTGTCAGCAATTCTCAACTAACTGTCACTTCCTACTGTAGTGTTATAGCTATGACTGAATTTACTTTGAATAAATAACTTATTTCAAATGGACTACACTACTACTATATCCTGTATTGACATTGTTGCAAGGAATGCAACCATGTCTTGACAGGAATTGCTGCTCGATAATATACGGCAGCTAGAGAAAGTAAAAACATTTTTCAGTTCCATTGGTTATTTAGCAATAACATAGAAAGTAACCAGCCCTTTGATAAAGAAAGTAACTGGTAAATAATTGTAATTCTCTCCTCAGCTTTCACTTGTTGACATGCTCATATATGGATCATTGAAAGCCACGGGTTACTTTGCTGTCCGCTGGTCGCGGGTACTGAGGCCCCTCCTCCTTGTCAACGTCACTGAGGGACGACAGGTAAAAACAGCTTTCTTTTTTTCTCAGTCTCAGTGAATTCATACTTGTCTGTCTAACACGCACACACTGTCACCCACATACAGAGAGACAGACACCATGATTTTCCTGTCTCACTTAGGTTCTTTATTTCTTTCTCTAGCTACGGAGAGCATTCCGAAGCATCCGGAATGCATTGCCTCAGATCCTCTATGTCTTCCTTCTCTTCATGTTCAGCGTGCTTATGTTCTCACTTATGGCCCTCAAACTGTTTGGGAAAAAGTAAGTCGGCATCAACAATATTCCGCTGTCATATGTCTGCCGGTAGTGTAAAATGTTGATCATTGCTGACCAGTCTTGTTTGGAGAAGACTGGTGCAATTGCAAGCCGTAGCGCAACCCACCTGATTTAACCAATTAATGTTTGAGTCAGGTTGGAATAATCTTTCAGATGAACAAAACAGGGCAAAATATATTTTCAGGCTAAATAAAGCTTGCTGTCTTTTAGGTTTATCAAGATGGGTTGTCAAATAAATGCCTATGGTTATAGCAAGCTTTGACATCTTAAGCCTGACCGCAAGCTAACGTTACATTACAGTACGACCAAAGCTTCATCAGGCTCTTTCAACCATTCCGTCGTTTTCAACCATAGCACAGGTTAGGAAGTGGTTTTCCATCACTATTTTTAATTTTAGGCGTGTGAAAATGTATATCATCTTGCCTCAAGCTAACTGATGGAGATATTTGTAGTTAACTTCAATCTCTCATTAACTGTGATTTTATTTTGCCTCATAGATATTAGCTACTAGTATAAAGCAGACTGTTCCAAGCTATTTTCATACAGTTGCACACAGGACACTGTAGGAGTTTCACAACCTTGGCTTCATAACTTAAAATAGGAGGTGAGTAAGTGGTTATTGGCATGCGCATTTCTAGTCAGGTATGTATGGCTCTAGGTAGAAAACATCATTATATGAAAATGGTATATTTTAAGCCATTTAACATGGCACTTAAATGGACACAATGTTAAACAGGACTACCTGTTTGAAAGTTATTTATTTTTTATCAAGTCGCCCTTGACACTGACCCAGGATGACTTTGTGCAGCTGAATGTATAATGATGAAGGTTCTCGTTTTAAAAGGGAAAGATGATCCTAGATCTGTGCTAAAGGGCCAAAGCATGGTATGATGTAATGCAAAACCATGTCGGCTGCCTCTTCCTCTGTAGGGGCCTTACAACAAACGATGGAGGCGCCTATTTCACCGACTATCTGGAGATTGTCTTTGATCTCTATGTCTTAGTAACGACTGCCAACAGTCCTGATGTCATGTAAGTATCCTGGACACTGTTCACCAATCCTGCTCGTGATTTGTGTTTTTGTTATGAAATTTATTTAGATTTTCATGCTTTTTAACTGACTTTTGATATGTAGTGCAGCCTCTGCTAAATTACTAAATGAAGAATGTTGTTTGATTGCTTACTTAATTGTTTAATCTGCACACACAAACAAATGTTTTTTTTTCTTATTTTCCTATTTAGGATGCCAGCTTATAACTCCAGCGTTTTCTTTGCTGTGTTCTTTATCATCTACATCCTCATCAACACCTACATCTTTATGTCAGTGTTCTTGGCAGTCGTGTACAACAACTACAAAAAGTATCTCAAGGTAGAGTAGGTATACAAGACATTGATGTAAACAATTTAATTCCAGATTTTCTCATTTTGTTGGTTCTGATATTTTCTTACCTTCTGTTCTGAATGAGCTACTAGAATGTTGTAGCTTTTTGTCATAATTTTAAGTGTTTTTATGTGCTTATTATAAAATGGTGCTGTTGACTAAGAGTATAAATTATTAAGTAGCTTTCACTCGTTCAAGCCGGAACAGATAAAGGAACAGTAAAATATCTTGTTTTGATGTGTAGGACCGCTTGATGTACAAATACACACCCTCTTGAAATGACGCTAGTCTATTGCACAGCTTTACTTCCAAATCTCTTGAGTGCCAAACAAAGACTAGTACCCCTGCTATAGGATATGCAGTCTTATTGCATCCACACATGAAGACACAACAATGATGCCTTTCAAGGCCAGTGATGGCAAAGGCTCCCATTCTTACAGTCTTTTGTTGAACTCTGCTGAGGAGAAATCAAAGCAAAGTCAGGAGTTGTTGAGATATGGGCGGTTGATAATTGTGGTGTTATAAAATGTCATCATTCTACCAGTGACCTGCCAGTTATTGTTTCTAGGTGGGTGTAAAGGGTTTCAATTCACCTTAGCCATCAACCTATGATTATTACACATTGGACAACATCTCATGACCAGTTTATTTTCAGTCTGTATGTTCAAGTCTTGGCTGGCTAACTATCGACTGACCACTGAATTTAGGAGGATCACTAACTGTATTGTAGCTGAAAACAAGTGGTCAAACGAGAAATGTAGGAATAGCTCTTGACTCATGAGTGCAGTTTGGCAAATGCTGTTAACTCACTAAAAGATGCAGGAACAAAGATTTCTCGAAACTAAATAAAATAAATGTAGTTATTACCTTTTGTGGCATGAATACAGTCCAGAATCAGGTTCTTAATCTGTATTAAGCGGCCTAGACGTCATCAAATTTACCAAATATTTGCTTTAGTCATTTCCCTTAAATTCCAGGTTAAAATTTACATCCAAGTTTTTTTTTATATATACCAAGTCTGTGAGAAGTTACAAATGTATCACTTCCCTCTGTCATTTCATGCCTCAACTTGTTTGATGCGATCTCAATTTTATCAGGACCCATATGCATTATTTCTAGACTTATACCACCAGCCAATTTGTAAGGGTCCTAATTTTGCAACTCATTCCACATCTTGTTTACCTGGCTGAAAAGAGAAACATGGCATCCATTGAGGGAGACAGAGGGAGTGGGCAAGGCAGACAAAGAAACTGTTAATGTAAGTGTTCCAAAACGTTCTTGGTTGAAAACCACGGGCAACAAATGGTTGTTTGTAAAGCCATGCCTTTACTTGCCTGATTGCACTGATTCCTTGTTTCTCGGAAAGGGGCTGTTTGTGGTTTTGCACCAGAGCAGGTGTTTATGCTGGATTAGATCAGACCCTTCAGAGCTAAACCAGGGGCTGTAACGGTTTTTGCTACAGTCTTACTTGATGGGGTTATGTTTATTAAGAACTGTAAGGAAAAACTTTTTGAAGTAGGACCAAGTGACTTCACCTGAGGTATATGGTTACTTCTAGGGCAGTGTAAAGATGCTAGGTTGTGTATGTTTATTGAATAAAAAGAGGGCATTTCACAGAGGTGCCATTGTGGACACAAGCAATACTACAATGATCACTAAGGTCTATGGCAGCGGTGTACTTAACAGGCATATTAGTGTTGATAATATGAGAGTAGCATTATCTAAAGACTTGGGAGTTGAATTAGGTGGGGTCTGTACAATTTGAAAAAGATTTAAGGCGTCCTACTGGAGCTGCACAGATTTAGGAGGGTTAATCATATACCAGTTTAAATCGCTTAGTAACCAACTCTGAGGAGAGATGAGGGGCAATAAGTTCAGTTAGGACAGTGAGAGCACAGACTGGAACAGAGGCAGGTCTGTAGCAAATAGTGAAATTGAGAAAAATGTTCCTATTGGCAACTTTTTATGAACAACGGCCTAATTCTCCCACGCATGTGCCCAACCAGGAAGAAGTGCGGCAGCTCGTCAGAGCCAAGAGGCACAAAATGGTAAGAGCCTTTGGGGTCCTGCAGGAGAGGAAAGGAGAAGAGGGGCCTGTGGTGACCCAGGCCAGTTGGAACCAGCTTGTGCGTTTGGTCCAGCCAGACATCAGCAACGCCCACAGGGAGCTGCTGTGGAGCGTCTCTGACGACAGTAACAAAGGCTGCATAGGTGAGTGGGTGGAGTCTGCAGATACTGAAACAGAGATGTCATGCATTTCTACCTGAAAGGCACCCATAGTGTTTGAAACCTAGATTCATTTAGTCTATTCATCCACCACCACAGGTAAAGTGGCATTTGTCCAGCTGGCAGACCTCCTGAACATGCAGGTGATTGTGGTAAAGTCCCGGCCACATCCCCTCCAAATGTGGCTTCCCTCTCTCTACCTCTCCTCACCTAGCCGCCTTATATGCCGCATGGTCCGGCACAGGTGAGTGCAGCCACTGACAGCAGTAAGGTAGAATGAAAATATTTAAGATAATGTTAATATACAATTCCTTGTAAAGGTATTTCAACCCCTGAAATATTCTCTCCTATTATTGAATTACGGAGGGTAGATTGCAGTTTTATTCTGTTGGATAACTTATTTTAAAACACTGACATTATAAATCAATTTTTGTATTGTGATTGTTGAATGTTGGGAAACCAGAAAAGGAACCAGGCAAGCCTAGTTCAGCTGGCCCACAATTAAAAGGGTTGATGTTGTTGCCCTCACTGGATTCAAACCCAGGTCTCCCATGTGAGTGGCTGTGTCTTTAACCACTACACCATGGTGCTATACATTTGCCCAGAGTCAGTATAGCATCTCGACATAAGATCATTTTGTCACGTCCTAACATCATGACAAGTTTGAATATTTCGCTAGACTCCATTAAGCATTGTGAGACTGAATATGAAATTTACACAGCCAAAGTTATTTCATGGCACAAAAACGTTAGTTTTTCTTTCATTCGTGAATGACATTGATACAATAACTTAATTAATATAGGTGAAGATAACTGACTTTCTCGTTAAGTGAAAAGACGAGAGAATTGTGGAAACCCCTATTCTTTTACTGCCCAAGGGGTTTTGATTTAGCCTATATTACCCCAAAAATCATGCACGGATACGTTCTTTGAAAATCCACCAGACATAGTTGCAATATAAACGGTTTTATTTTAAGCTTATTATAACGTAGCTACTGAAGGTTGTAGCCAGACAGAATTTTGTCTATCCTGACCCAAACAGCATGCACGGATGCGTACTTCGGAAATCCACCAGAAATAGTCGCAATATAACCGTATAACAGTTTTAGTTTAGGCTTACTATAACGTACCTACTGATGGTTGTAACCAGCAAAGTTTTTGTCTCTGGAACAAATCCTAATGCATAATTTGCTTTGACTGCGACGAGATTCAAACCTGGGATCTATTGGTTGCAGGTCCGCGTCTCTAACCACTACGCTATTTAACAAGGGTCAGTCAGTCACTCAGTTAGTCAGTCACTCAGAGACATTCGCTTTTACATGGTCTGGCAAAAACTGAAATTGCTAACTAACTGTGTTATAATACTCACATAATTTCATCCCAGAAGTACTAAACCTAACTTAGCAAGTGATCTAACGTTTCTTTCCTGCAGTAGTTTGGTCGAAGTTTTAGCTAGCCAACAAGTCATCGAGGATGTAACATAGTATTAAAGTATCATGCACTGCATAACAATGTTCCTCATGCTTGAATAAAGGACTACTTTTAAGTTAATAGTTAATTCCGAATGGTGTACTATTATATGCTTTTAGCAAGCCAACTAATGTTGTCGTGTAGTCAACTCTGCCACTGTCCATACACCTGAACAACTGTGACCATAACGTTAAATAGTTAACGTTTTGAAACAGTGCACTTAGCAATACACATGTGCATGGTAATTGCAGTAAAGCTGGCTTGTTTTGGGAACTAGCTACTATGCTACACTAGCTAGCGAACTCTTGATTTGCTGACAAAAAATGTCTTAGCTGCCCCAAAATTAAGCAAGACTATTTCTGAAATCTGCCTGTAGTTGATCAAAATCTTCATTGCAATGTAACTTTTGATCTGCTGTGCACAACACCACCTGGCACAGAAGACCTCAGGTTTTGCGGCAACAGGCAAGGCAGCTGACTTACTGAAAACTCATCCAATGTTAGATTGCAGCTGTAGTAGCATCCCCTTTGTCTCATATAAAGTGGATCTATAATGCTGTCTGTGATATTGTCAAACATCTGAAATGGTGCCAATGTTTCTCCCCATTTGCCTAGTAGTCTCCCAGTTAACTTCCATTCTTTGCATAACACTTGCTGAATTCCGTTTAGTATATGACTGGTCCTTATGTCCAGCACTGCATGTTTTTTTTCCCCTCCTGTAAGAACAATAAAGTTCTGTTCCAAGTGAGCCTTGAAACTAATTACAAGAGTGATAGAATGTGTGTTATTTTTATTGCAGCTTTGAAAGATCTGACCTATAAACACTCATAAATCAGACACTTTACTATGCTATACCTCTAAATATATTCCTGTTTGTACCTGTGTCTTTCTCTGTCTGTGTCTGTCTGTGTGCATTTGTGTAATATCCAGGTTGTTTGTGTATACCTTTGACCTGATCATCCTGGTTAACGCAGTGTTTATTGGCCTGGATGAGGAAAATCCACTGATAGCCAACGCAGAGTGGGCTTTCCTGGCCCTCTACCTCCTTGAGATTCTCCTCAAACTGTACACCTTCGAACCAAGGGCCTTCTTCTCCAAACATGAGTTCTGGAACTGGTGAGAAGCCCAAAGCAGTTTTTCAACGTCAAGCCCACCACTGATACATGTGGCTGAAGAGCTCTATTATGATGTCTGGCCATAGCACCACTAGGTTTGGCACTTTGATTGGATTTGTTGCTTTGGTCAGATGCTATGAAAATAGAGCACTTTAGTTACATAATGGTGTTTCTTTTTGCATTGAAAGAAAGATGCATATGAAAAAACGGACATCATACCTATGGTCAAATATGGTGGTGAGTCTTGAATTGATGTTTTTGTTGCTTTCCCATGTCTTCGGCTTGTTGTTAAGAACTTTACCAAAGTATCGCCATATATTAGTCAAAAACCACATGCCCTTTGCCAGGAACCTGAGAATTGGCCGCAAGCAGAAACAAATCCAAGGCACTAATTAGAATCTGTAAAACAATAATTTGATCAATAATATGAACATTTTGCAATGGCCATTTCAGTCTCCGGATGTGAAACCATTTGAAAGCACGTATTACTGTAATATTTGTACCCTAAATGACAAAATAAGGTATTACACACTATAGGGTAGGGGTATTTAGTTCTGGCCCTAGAAGCCTGTTCTACTCTTTATCCTTGCAACCCCCTAATCAAGACCTGGGACACCAGGTGGGTGCAATTGATAATGAGTTTCAACAAAAAAGAAGCAGGCTTTTAAGTACCCCTTCTATAGGATA
Source organism: Esox masquinongy (assembly GCA_016801175.1). Classification (NCBI taxonomy): domain Eukaryota; kingdom Metazoa; phylum Chordata; class Actinopteri; order Esociformes; family Esocidae; genus Esox; species Esox masquinongy. The sequence continues at coordinate 44,314 of JACXGI010002429.1, read as the reverse complement.
TGCACTCTCATCACATACACACCTGTACAGTAACTGTGCTTGGAAATGTTGAGGACATAGCAAACTGGAGTTGGCAACCCAATGTCACTGTCCTATTTAACAGTCAAATTTAGAGGGTGGATAGAGCTGGCTAGACATCAAACTCATCATCCTCTGGCTGAGACGTCTCTATGATATCAGACAATCTCCTTCCTGCCCCGTCTGCAACTAACAACTTGGCCAAAGCTGAAGTTGAGGTGATGGAATGTCGACTTCCAACCTTCTCAGGTTCTTTGTGAACACAATCCGTCTACAGAGTAAATTGGCTCAGTTAGTGAGAGTAATCGCACAAACTGGGAGGGAAGAAGTGTGTATGGGGTATGCACTCTCTTTGTGAAAAGAGTGCGTACCCCATATTGTTTCCAATCGAATGTTTGACTGAAAGGGAACATGTGGTTTGAGCTGAACCAGGGCAGTTCATATATGTAGACCAATAAAATGAAAGATCTGGAAATATTTTGTTTTAAGAATCGCCTAATAGTAATTTGTTCCACACCCCTATCCACACAGGTTTGACACCATCATCGTCATCGCTGCCTTGATAGCTACGATCATCAATTCGATGCTGAAATCATGTAAGTAAAACCTTAATCTGTCTCAGTACAACAGTGTGTTCTAATGAAACACACCTTAAATTGGGTTGTTTAATTGTCTGCATGTGTGTTTGTTCCTTAGGGATAGTTCAGGGTTTTAGCAATGAAAACATTTGGCAATCTACTTCCCATAGTAATTATAGTTGCATTCTTATGCCTGTGTTTAGTTTGAAAGAAGTGGTCTACTGCACTAGCGTTAGCGCAGTTGCTAACTACGGTCAACACAATGACTAGCAGTAGTATCAATAGATAAAGTCAGGGCTTCATTACCATAATCCCAAACAGTCTAATTGATAATGTTGATGGTGCCTTATGGGTTACAGTAAATGGCTGAATGTCAAAAGATTTACCCTAGTTTGCCTGGCATTCATGGTTTGATTTTAATGTATTTTGTCCTAGCTGGAGGCTATACTAGCCGTCAGATTCTGGACATAGTATTCATCCTTCGTGTCCTGAGGCTGATACGAGTGGTGGACAGCATCAAAAGGTCAGTTTTTCAAGACTTCAGTTTCCTTCATGAGCTGGGATGTGTTTGGGTGTGCATTTGCATATTTGCGCTCTTGCTTACTCATATACGCATGTGAGATACTTTTTCAAATAATCAGCTGAAACATTAACAAACCTTTTTCAGTAAAATTGCTAGAGCTACATTACCTGCAGGACTAAGACATTTACTTTGCAAAAACACCTACTGTACTTGTACAAGTCTGATGTTATTTATTGATGTTGTTTTTCATTAATTTAACTCAAATATTCTTCCTGAATTTTTCTCCATTCAGGTTTCGTGCCATCATTAACACCCTCATCAAGATTGGACCGACTATACTCACATTTGGCCAACTAATTGTTGTAAGTTTTTATATTGTTTCATTACACCAAGAAAGCCAATATTTGTGTAAATTAATAACCTCTATTGGGTTACATTCTGCACATTTTGCTTTAAAGTATATTGCACTCCAAAATGAAATAATGAGTATTCCACTATTCCACCATTGGTGTAAATCCAACTAGAAAATCCCTCAACCCCAAATGATTGTAATGTGTTATATAACGACTACAAATACTGCTATGTTCATTTTGGATTATAGTATTCAGATGTATTTTTTAAAATGGATCTATCAGTGCATTTTTGAGCAAAATGTCCGTCAATGAATTGACTGTGCCCCATATATTTTTTAGGTTGTCTATTACATATTTGCTATGATTGGAATGGAGCTGTTCAAAGGAAAAATCAGATTTTTTGATGCAGAGTCTACTGATCCAGAGAAGGCATTTTGTGGAAACCCCCTGCTGAAAAACTCATTGTTTGCCAAACACAACTACTGCAAGAACAACTTCAACAACGTGGTTTCTTCTTTCATTCTACTACTGGAACTAACTGTGGTCAACCAGTGGCATGATATCCTTTTCAAAGCTTGGGAAAATACATTGAGATATTAATTGTAGGTCCGCTAAAACAACATTTTTATGTGCTCTTTACATTTTACTCCAAAAATTTGAATAAGAATTGTAACGTACACAATGCGGTGGTTGGACTAAGATATTCCAAAATACACTGCGCACAAAAATGGAAAACTTAAAAAAAGGGAACACTTAAATCACACATCGGGTCTTGATTAACTAAATATATTTAAGATCAGAATCTTCACTGTACATTGTGTAATTCGTTAAGAACAAAATGACATAACAATGGTCAATGGAAACCAAAATCACCAACCAATTGAGGACTGGATTCAAACTCACACCGAAAATCAAAGTGGACAATTTAAGTCACAGGCTGTTCCAACTTGCGTGAATTTCATCACGGCAACTCATAATGTGACTCAGTAGTGTGTATGGCCCCCATGTGCCTGTATTAATTCCTGACAACGTCTGGGCTTACTCCTGATGAGACGGCAGATGGTATCCTGGGGGATCTACTCCCAGACCTGGATCAGGGCATCAGTGAACTCTTGGACAGTCTGTGGCGCTACTTGGCCGTGTTGGATACACCGATACATGATGTCCCAGAGGTTCTCAATTGGATTCAGGTCTGGGGAACGTGAGGGCCAGCCAATGGCATCAATGCCTTCGTCATCCAAGAACCGCCTACACACTCTGGCCACATGAGGCCAGGCATTGAACTGCACCAGGAGGCACCCAGGGCCCACTGCACCAGCGTAAGGTCTAACAATGGGTGTGAGGCTTTCATCCCAGTACCTAACAGCAGTCAGGGTACCATGGGCTAGCACGTGGAGGTCTGTGCAACCCTCCAAGGATATGCCTCCCCAGACCATCACTGACACCAAACCGGTCGTGCTGGATGATCTTGCAGGCAGCATAACTTTCACCATGGCGTCTCCAGACTCTTTCACATCTGTCACATATGCTCATTGAGAACCTACTCTCATCTGTGAAGATGAGCTATCTGTCTCCCTCAACTACATGGTCCCACTCCAAAAAAATGTTTGCTTCACATCATCTCCCTGGTTTTCACCTGAGCTCTGGGCCATGAAGCAGGTGGGCCACCATCTTGAATGCCGAACTAGAACTGGTTTAACTGTCCTTGCTGAAGCCTATAAGCTTCACCTCTCCATTTATAGAGATGCCCTCCATGCTGAGGACCTCCTCCATCTCCAACACCATCACAACCTCCAACACAAACTCCTGGACTCCTGGTTTTCCACAGCCAATGAACCTCTCCAGCCCTGCAGTTTGGCCTCCACATCCTCTTCTCTGCTTGCAAACTATTTTTTTCTTCAGTTTTTCAAGGATAAGATCACACATTAATTCATCCTTGGCTAATCCTTCTCCCTCAGCCCCTTCTTCCACAGTTAACTACCTCCCCTCTCCACCCCCAGTTCTACAAACCCACCAGCGTACTTTTACCCTGGTTGACTCAGCATATATCACTAAACTTATTGTACCATCAAAAACATACCTGTTCTACTGGATCCCCTTTCTGTGACTCATCAAGGCCTGCCTTCCTGTCCTCTGCCCATACATCACTCAAATAGTCAATCTCTCTCTCATGGCAAAATTACAAAACTGCTGCAGTCACACCCAACTTAAAGAAACCTGGTCTGGACCCCACTAATTGTCATAACTTCTGTCCCATCTCCAACCTCTCCTTCCTCGCAAATACCCTCAAAAGGACTGTTGCCTCCTGCAATGTCACCTCCTCAATAACAGTTTATTTGAGTCTCTTCAGTCTGGGTTCCGACCACTCCACAGTACCAAAACTGCCCCCTCAAGGTGGTCAACGACCTTCTCATCTCTGCTGATGCTGGTGCCCTCAACATCCTTATCCTCCTCGATCTGAGTGCTGCGTTTGACACAGTTTCACCAACCGTACCCACTACATCTCCCTCAATGGCCATAATTTGGATTCAGTTGCAGTCAAACAGGGTGTCCCCCAGGGCTCTGTTCTTGGCCCCATGCTCTTCATCTACATCCTCCCCCTTGGTCAGATCCTCTGTCACTTCAAACTTGACTTCCACTGCTATGCTGACGACCCTCAGATTCACACATAAAACAGACAGTCAAATCCTAATTTTTTCACCTCCACAATATTGCCAAGCTAAAGGTCTCCCTCTCCCGTACCGCCACTGAAACCTTAACACATGCATTCTTCTCCCCCCGCCTAGATTACTGCAACTGTCTTCTTTCTGGCATCAACTCTTCTCTCCATAAGTTACAAATGGTCCAAAACTCAGCAGCCAGACTTCTCACCCACACCAAGTCCTGGGAGCACGTCACCCCTATCCTCTGGGATCTCCACTGGCTTCCTGTCCCTCAGGGCATTGATTATAAAATTCTTCTGCTCACCTATTAAGCCCTCCATCAGCTTGCTCCACCCTACCTCTCTGATCTTATTCTCGTTACCAACACTCTCGGTCACTCTGCTCTGCTACAGCTGGTCACCTCATCATCCCCGGTCCAAGCTACGGAGCTTTGGAGACAGGGCTTTCTCTAGGGCTGCTCCAAGGCTTTGGAACTCTCTTCCACAATCAATCTGTGACTCTGAATCTGTTACCATCTTCATCCACCGCCTCCCCCCCTCATCCTTTTCTTTACGTGTGTCTGTGTACTCTCCAATCGCTCTCCTCGGGTGGTGTTTTTGTGTCTGATGTGAAGCGTCTTTGGGTCCCAAAAAAGCGCTATGTAAGTTCAATGAATAATAATAATAATATTATTATTATTATTATTATTATTATTATTATTATGGAGGTCATTTTGTAGGGCTCCTCCTGTTCCTCCTTGCACAAAGGAGCAAATACTGGTCCTGCTGCTGGGTTGATGTCCTATGACCCTGTCCAGCTACCTGTGCAACCTGAATGGGTTGCAGGTACTGCCTCATGCTACCAGTAGTGACAAGGACACTAGCAAAATGCAAAACTAGAGGAGAATCAGTCAGGAAGGATAAGATCAATTGTTTGTGGCAACCACCTGCAAAACCATTCCCTTTTTGTAGGTTGTCTTGCTGTTGCCTCTCCAGTGCACCTGTTGGCACTTTCATTTGCACCAAAATGGGTGACATTGATTTACAATCGCTTATGCTTCCTAACTGGACAGATTGATATCCCTGAAGTCTAATTTACTTGGTGTTATACTGTGATAATTACGTGTTCCCTTAATTTTTTTGAGCAGTGTAACATTAAATTGATCAGAAATACAGCATAGACATTAAAGTACATTACTTTGCATTAGGCTGGTGTTTTATGTAGCAACTTACTACTAAGTCAATATTGCATTATGATTCCCCACAGCTTTCTTTTGAATTGATAACTTGTTCATTTTATTAGTTTCTTTAATGTTGGTCCCACTGCTGTCCAGCGGTTTTACTGCGGTCACTCATGTCTCAGCCAGGATCTTCTTTGTCCTCTTTCACATTGTGGTTGTCATCATCATCATCAAGTAAGACTGTATCATCAAGTAATACTGTGGTGAACTCCAAACTGATCCCTTGTACCTACCTTCCGGACATTCCTGTACACCTAAAATTATTTGAATAATTTAGTTTGAGCAATATGGTAATGTTTTCACTTTGCCAAGTAATTAGCTTGGTAGGATCTCAGCCGTTAGGCTTATACCTATTAAAATTTTCAGCTTTGCAGGAGGATCATGATAAAGTACATTTGGAGTTTGACTTTATGATTCCAAATGGTAACTATATATGGTAACTTGTATGCTTTTCTAGAAAACTGAGTAACACTTGCTTTTTTCCCTTAGTATTTTCATTGCTTTTGTGCTGGAAGCCTTCTTCGTAGAGTACACCGTGGATAAAAGTAATCTGCAATCTTGTCTGGAAAAGAAAATAGAGGAACTGGAGTTGGGTGTGAAACAGTATGTGCTTGATAGTTTTGCAATTGAGGATGGGCTTGATTTTTGTATTGAGTCAAAGGGGTGTAATGTAGCATAAGTCATCAACAATTCACTGCCTCAATTTAAGGGTTTAGTAGCTACTCATCTGAAAGTTTCGGATTTGCTAAAAATGAAATTCTTGTTGACTGTATATTGTTCTTGTATATTAAAAAAATGTGTTGGATAACTCCTGCTTTTAAAATAAAGGGTTTGCTTATGGTTATTTGTTATTGTTAACATTAGAGAAAAATATTTAATTTAGTCTGCCACTATTTAGTTGCGTTCATTAGGATAAAACTCACTTAGATTGTAACAGATGGAAATGTAATTCAGAGACAAGGTTGCCTATTTAGCATGACAATATTATCTTTTTTGTGCCAATCAGAGATCATCTAGTTGGAAACTTAGTAGATGAAATGGAAACGTATGACAATGATAAGGGCACCTCTGAATCGACCAAGGCAAAACCGGCACTCATGTTCAAGATCGCCTCTAAAAGTAAGTTTTGATTAAAGTGATTAATAGTCTGTATGATGATCAAATTCTTTCTGGAATGAGGCTTTCAGTCTTTGTGTTTTAACTGTCTGTACTGACAGTAGCTTTCTGCCCGCTTCTTCCTAGGATACAAAACTGTGGATGGTTTGTTACAGAGGATGTTTGAAGCAGACCTAGATCCAGAAGACTTTGCAGAAGATGAAGAGTTTGATCCCAGTAACCCATCACATGTAACCTTCTCAAATCCAAACTTTGATTCTGTATAGTCGTGGTCTATTAGGGAATACACAAATACAAAATTAAACTTTAGTTTTTTGTACTGAAATTCCTCATGTTATCATACATTGTGTCATTAAAAAAGAATATATTCTATTAAATATTTCTGGAGGTTCTAGTAATATATAATATAAACGGGTAACATACCTCAATGAAGTGTTTAGTTATTTTTAAAACTCTCATATACTGTTTTGTAAATAGCTTGACAATTCATGTTAATTAGAAAGGACATTTGGTTTTTCTTTGGTAACCGTTTAAGTGAAGTGATATTTAAAACCTACAACCCTGTTTCCAATAAAGTTGGGACGCTGTATAAAATGTACAAATCATTTGTCCCTATATTTAATTGAAAATAGTACGAAGACAACATATCATATGTTGAAATTTTTAGGTTTTTGGATAAATACATGCCCATCTTGCAACATGTTTAAAAAAAGTTGGGACAGGTACATGTTTACCACTGTGTTGCACCACTTCTTTTAACAGTACTCCGTAAGCATTTGGAACCTGAGGAGACCATCTGCTGTAGTTTTGAAAGTGAAATGTATTCCCATTCTTGCTTGATACAGGATTTCAGCAGCTCAACAGTTTGGGGTCTCCTTTGTTGTATTTTTCGTTTCATAGTACGCCAAATGTTTTCAATGAGTGACTGGTCTGGATGGCAGGCAGGCCGGTTTAGCACCCGGACTCTTTTACTAAGGAACCATGCTGTTGTAATAGGTGCAGAATGCGGTTTGGCACTGTCTAGTGAAATAAGCAAGGCCTTCCCTGAAATGACGTCATCTGGATGGCAGCATATGTTGCTCCAAAACCTATATATACACTGATCAGCCAAAACATTGTGACCACTGACAGGTGAAGTAAATAACACTGATAATCTGGTTTTCATGGCACCTGTCAGTGGGTGGGATATATTAGGCAGCAAGTGAACATTCTTCAAAGTTGATGTGTTAGAAGCAGGAAAAATGGGCAAGCGGAAGTAACTGAGCAACTTTGACAAGGGCCAAATTGTGATGGCTAGACAACTGGGTCAGAGCATCTCCAAAACTGCAACCCTCGTGGGGTGTTCCCGGTCTGCAGTTGTCAGTATTTATCAAAAGTGGTCCAAGGAAGGAAAAGCGGTGAACCGGCGACAGGGTCAAGGGCAGCCAAGGCTCATAGATGCACGCGAGGAGTGAAGGCTGGCCCGTGTGGTCCGATCCAACAGACGAGCTACTGTAGCTCAAATTGCTGAAAAAGTTAATGCTGGTACTGATAGAAAGGTGTCAGAACACAGTGCAACGTAGTTTCAGATTTTGATTTGTGAGACCACAGGACAGTTTTCCACTTCACCTCAGTTAATCTTAAATGAGCTTTGACCCAGAGAAGGTGGCGGTGGTTTTGAATCTTGTTTATATATGGTTTGTACATATGGTAGAGGTTTATCTTGCATTTGTGGATGCAGCGATGTGCTGTGTTTACAGACAATGGTTTTGGTTCCTGAGCGCATGCAATGATTTCCACTACAGAATCGTGTCTGGTTTTAATGCAGTGCCCTCTGAGGGCCCGAAGATCACGGCAGGCCAATATTGGTTTTTGGCCTTGTCTCTTGCATAGAGAGATTTCTCTGGATTCTCTGAAACTTTTAATGATATTGCATACTGTAGATGATGTGATCCCCAAACTCTTTAACTTTTCTCAATGTGAAATTGCATTCTTAAATTATTGCACTATTTGCCTGCACAGTCTTTCACAGAGTGGTGAAACCCTACCCATCCTCACTTCTTCTCTGGAATGATCTTATACCCAATCATGTTACTGACCTGTTGCCAGTTGACCTAATAAGTTGTGTGATATTCCACCACGTTTAGTTTTTTAGTTGTTTTAGTAGTTTTGTTGCCTCTGTCCAAACTTTTTTGAAACGTGGTGCTGGCATCAAATTTAAAGTGGGCATATATATTTTTTTGAAACAATAAAATGTCTGTTTCAACATTTGATATGTTGTCTTTGCACTATGTTCTATTGAATGTAGGGTTTAAATGATTTGCGCATCATTGCATTCTGTTTTTATTTACATATTCCCAACTTTTTTGGAAGCAGGGTGGTACGTTTAATAATGAACAATGACAGGAAAACTATAATGATATGAAATGGAATATCTTTTTATGCTATGCAACAGCATAAAATGTTAATTATGCTTTTTTGTCTTTCTATTAGAAAACAGACTCATAACTCATTAAGTGTGTACTTAATTAGTTGCAAATGTTTTCTTTATTTACTGTGTGTTGTAAGCCATTAAGGGATTCATAAAGGTTAAGGTTCATAAATTATGGTCCTTATCCTGGAATAAAGCATGCTTTTGGATGAACCACTTTATTTTGAGTTGCTCTGGGTACTGATTCACTAATATCTTTTTATGTTCCTGGAAGTGGAGCTTGAAAATTGAAACACCATGTAGATAAGCCGTTCAATGGCAGAACTCTTATTCCTAATGTTTCCCTCTTTGATGGCAGTTCCATTGATTGGAACTGTACTTAGGAAGTAGGTAGGGAGCCAAAACTCTCTTTGCACAATTAGCAGTTTGATTCATCTCTCCTTGCAAGAAATAAAGCTCTCTGGGGTCAGTTTGAAGATGTTCAATACTTATACAAGAATGGGTATATTCATTTTTTTATAGTCTGCATATTCATCCTGTAAAGACAATTATTATCCCTTCCTACCCTCGGTTGTACAGTCGTGCTCATAAGTTTGCATACCCTGGCAGAAATTGTAAAATTTTGGCATTGATTTTGAAAATGACTGATCATGCAAAAATGTATTTTATTTAAGGATAATGATCATATGAAGCCATTTATTATCACATAGTTGTTTGGCTCCTTTTTAAATCATAGTGATAACAGAAATCACCCAAATGGCCCTGATCAAAAGTTTACATACCCTTGAATGTTTGGCCTTGTTATAGACACACAAGGTGACACACACAGGTGAAAATGGCAATTAAAGGTGAATTTCCCACACCTGTGGCTTTTTAAATTGCAATTAGTGTCTGTGTATGAATAGTCAATGAGTTTGTTAGCTCTCACGTGGATGCACTGAACAGGCTAGATACTGAGCCATGGGGAGCAGAAAAGAACTGTCAAAAGACCTGCATAACAAGGTAATGGAACTTTATAAAGATGGAAAAGGATTTAAAAATATATCCAAGCCTTGCAAACGCCAGTCAGTACTGTTCAATCACTTATTAAGAAGTGGAAAAATCAGGGATCTCTTGATACCAAGGTCAGGTAGACCAAGAAAGATTTCAGCCAAAACTGCCAGAAGAATTGTTCAGGATGCAAAGAAAAACCCACAGATAACCTCAGGAGAAATACAGGCTGCTCTGGAAAAACACGGTGTGGTTGTTTCAAGGAGCACAATACGATGATACTTGAACAAAAATTAGCTGCATGGTCAAGTTGCCAGAACGAAGCCTTTGCTGCGCCAATGCCACAAAAAAGCCTGGTTATAATATGCCTGACAACACCTTGACACGCCTCACAGCTTCTGGCACACTGTAATTTGGAGTGACGAGACAAAAATAGAGCTTTATGATCACAACCATAAGCGCTATGTTTGGAGAGGGGTCAACAAGGCGTATAGTGAACAGAATACCATCCCCACTGTGAAGCATGGTGGTGGCTCACTGATGTTTGGGGGTTTGTGAGCTCTAAAGGCACAGGGAATCTTGTGATGGCTGGAGTGGCCATCACAGTCTCCTGACCTTAATATCATCAAGCCACTCCGTGGAGATCTCAAACGTGTGGTTCATGCAAGACGAACAAAAACTTTGCGTGACCTGGAGGCATTTTGCCAAGACGAATGGGCAGCTATACCACCTGCAAGAATTCGGGGCCTCATAGACAACTATTACAAAAGACTGCATGCTGTCATTTCTGCTAAAGGGGGGAAACACAGTATTAAGAACTAAGGGTATGCAGACTTTTGAACAGGGGTTAGTTCATGTATTCTATAGATACACTTGTCCTCCAAAGAGTTTCCCACTGAAATGCAGTTTTTATATGACCCTGACCGGTCTGCGTCTACGCAGCCCCATACGCAACAAACTGTGATGCACTGTATGTTCTGATACCTTTCTATCAGTACCAGCATTAACTTTTTCAGCAATTTAAGCTACAGTAGCTCGTCTATTGAAACGGACCACACGTTCCAGCCTTCGCTCCCCACGTGCATCAATGATCCTTGGCCGCCCATGACCCTGTAGCCGGTTCACCGCTTTTCCTGTGAAGTATGTATCTATACAGATACAAGGAAATTTCTGTGTTTCTATTTATTCAACTCTGGTAATGCTATTTCGGAATAAATAAAACATTCAATTCAGGGATTACACTAAATGTATGTCTGTGTATTGTTGAGATTTGTGTCTTTATTGAGATACAGTATCCACATTTTGACAATATTTCTGTAATGGAGTTTAAATCTATGACACATGATTATATGATTTGAAAAGTGAATGTGATTTTTTTTTTTTTTTTTTTATTGCACTATATTTCTGTAAAAAGTGTGAACTTATACAAAACAAATAAGACAATGAAAAAGGAGTCAGCATGGACTAAAATCATGAAGGAATGTTGCCAACATCATCTCGAATCCATGCTGCAAAGAATTCAGGCTGTTCTGGAGGTAAACTATACTTAAATGGATATAGGTATACTTAAGTGGCCACTGAGTGTACATCAACTTTAATGTAAATGCATTGAACACGATGTCACCTGGACGCCATTGCTGTCCTACCAACACAACTTTACTGACTGTCAGTTCAGACAGAAAACCCCATGTTTTAGTTTAATCATTTATTAGTACATGCACTACAATAAATGTATACAGGTTTTGGCGTTAGGTTCTGCTCCTCTGGGTTAACTCACTGCCAACACATGACGGTGTAAACAATACTACTAATAACAATATCAACACCATAATATCCTCAATATCAATCCCCATATGCAATGAGCAGTACCGGTCCCCCCCATGAAAAGGGAACTGGACCAAACAGTTGCAGGCAGGGGTGGTGTGTGGGTTCACACCCACATGCTAGTAAGAACAGTGCAGAACTGAGTGAGTAACCTGACGATTAAATAGTCAGTATGAAATCCGATAGTGATAGGAGCAATCTCAGCATCAGTTCATACTTTGCTGATCAAAGCCTACTCGGGTTTGCTGTCTGAACAGAAGCTGACAGAGAGGTCTCAACATCCTGCAGGCATCTCAGCAAAAACAGGCCATAAGAGGCTCGCTTAGTAGAAACACAAACTAGCAGCAACTAACTTAGAAACCGTAGCTGGCTTTGGCAAAAGAGATCTTCCTCATTCGGAGCACTGACACCTGTTTGTCTTTATTTCCCAATCTGTGTTCCTATTCACTGTCCCGATTTAAGCTCTTCCTTCCCTGGTGTATATTGTCGGTCATTATTTGGATTTCTCGCCATTGTAAAGTGGTTTTCGTGTCATATTTTATGTTTTTGTTACTAATTTCTTTAATTAGAAGTCTTACTTTCTCCATGGGCTTGTGACCTGCCTACAAAGTTAGTAATGGCTGCTGCATTACTGCTGCAATACAGTATAATATATTACTTTTTGATTTATTTAATCTGTGCTAGTGGAACTTCATTTGTTCATTTGTTGCAACTTTTTATGTTCATTTGTTAAATTATAGACTTTTAGACAGCTTGATGTTATATAACAGATTTCCAAGCAGATGTACCAGTATCTTTTCTGTGAAGACATTCGACTTAACTAAATTGGGAGAAACTCTTCCTACAATCAGAATTGTGAAAAGCCTTCCCTACTCTGTGCAATCTCTGAAGCATAGCACAATTAAATAAACATTTTCCACATTAAGGTTCAACATTATAGTAAAATGTTAAGGAGCAACGTAATAGCGAGTCATTAAGGACTAATAGAATTGGGGATATGTCAATCGCGTATGTAATTGCACCGATTTATGTTCATACTGAATGTAATTGTGGTTTACAAAATGGCATATGAACGTAATTCCTGAGATGGATCACTGCTATCACACTTGCTCACAATTATTTCAAAGACTTTACATATGAAACCCTGGGTCAATAGGATGGATGGTTTACACGTAAAAACATTCAATTAGGACCAGCAAACATGCTAACATGGCATGGTAAGGATTCATTGCCTATAGTTCCCATGTTTTAGAATATCATTTGAGACAAAGTCTCTCATCATAGTGTTTTCAAAATATCACTAATTGACAGAGTTGGGGAGTAACGGATTACAAATAACTGTAATTGTAGTCTGTTACGTTACCAACAAAAATATTGTAATCAGATTACAGATACTTTTGAAAAAATGTATGATTACTTTTGGATTACTTCAATTGAAAACAAATAGGTGCGTGAAATAATTATGACAAATTGCATGTTTGAGTTTATTATTTAATGTTTTAAAAACATCGTTATTTGAACCGAGGTGAAATCAGTTTTATATTCGAGATTGAACAGACATTCACATTCGTTCCTCCATTCAGGCTCCCTTCCACATTTAGGGACCGAGGTAAAAGAGTAAACCAGGTAATTGCCGAAATGTCTATAGACGAATATAGTATCATTATGGACTCTCATCAACATCAATCCACATGCTAAATACTAAACCACACTTCATATTGTCAAAAAGATCTTTATTGATTCATCACTAATCAATAAATCAATTGAAGGATGTTAAATTCTGTATTTCTTCAATATCTTTTTCAATGATTGCCATAGGAACTTCTAACCTGATGTATATTATTCTAGAAATAGCTGGCCTACTTGTTCAACCTTTGTTTTGGGGAAAAAGCCATTATGGATTTATTAATAATCAATCAATCAATGGAAACTCCGCTAATTTGGTATTTCTTTAATATCATTTTCAAGGATTGTCATAGAAACTGCAAACCTGGTGTATAATATTCTAGAAATAGCTGACCTACGCGTTGAAGCTTTGCTTTGGTGAAAAAGTCATTATGGATTTAATAATAATCAATAAATCAATAGAAACACCTTTAATTCTGTATTTCGTTAATATCTTTTCATTGATTGTCATTGGAACTTCAGAAGTGGTGTATATTATTATTGAAATAACTGGCCTACTAGTTCAAGCTTTGCTGTGGTGAAAAAGTCATTATGGATTTATTAATAATCAATAAATCAATAGAAACATGTTTATTTCTGTATTTCTTCAATATCTTTTTCATTGATTGTCATTGGAACTTCAAAGGGGGTGTATATTATTATTGAAATAGCAGGCCTAACTGTTCAAGGATTTCTTTGGTGAAAAAGTCATTATGGATTTATTAATAATCAAAATATCAATAAAAACAGGTTTATTTCGGTATTTCTTCAATATCTTTTTCATTGATTGTCATAGGAACTTCAAACCTGGTGTATATTATTCTAAAAATAGCTGGCCGACTTATTCAAGCTTTATTTTGGTGGAAAAGTCATTATGGATTTATTAATAATCAATAAATCAATAGAAACATTTTTAATTCTGTATTTCTTCAATATCTTTTTCAATATTAGTCATAGGAACTCCAAACCTCATGTATATCATTCTAAACATAGCTGGCCTACTTGTTCACGCTTTGTTTTGGTGAAAAAGCCATTATGGATTTATTAATAATCAATCAATCAATGGAAACACCTCTAATTTGGCATTTCTTCAATATCTTCTTCAATGATTGTCCTAGAAACTTCAAACCTGGTGTATATCATTCTGGAAATAGATGGCCTACTTGTTCAAGCTTTGTTTTGGTAAAATAAGTAATTATGGATTTATTAATAATCAATAACTCAATATAAACATGTTTATTTCAGTATTTCTTCAATATCTTTTTCAATGATTGTCATAGGAACTTCAAACCAGGTGTATATTATTCAAAAAATAGCTGGCCGACTTGTTCAAGCTTTGTGTTGGTGAAAAAGCCATTATGGATTTATTAATAATCAATCAATCAATGGAAAAACATCTAATTCAGCATTTCTTCAATATCTTTTTCAATGATTGTCATAGAAAATTCTAACCTGGTGTATTTTATTCTAAAAATAGGTGGCCTACATGTTCAAGCTTTGTTTAGTGGAAAATCTTTTTATTGATTTATTAATAATCAATCAATCAATGGAAACACCTCTTGTAAGGCATTTCTTCAATATCTTTTTCAATAATTATAATAGGAACTTCAAGCCTGGTGTATATTATTCTAGAAATAGCTTGCCTACTTGTTCAAGCTTTGTTTTGGTGAAAAAGCCATTATTGATTTATTATTAATCAATAAATCTATTGAAACTTGTTTAATTCAGTGTTTCTTCAATATCTTTTTCAATATTGGCCATAGGAACATCAAACTTGATGAATATTGTTCTTAAAATAGCTGGCCTACATGTTCAAGCTTTTTCTTGGTGTAATTAGGGACAAATTAATAATCTGTTCCTATGACAATCAATGAAAAAGATATTGAAGAAACACAGAATTAATTTTTCCATTGATGTATTGAGTAGTGATAAATCAATAAAGATCTTTTTGAAAATATGTTATAATATTATCCCACATTTGATTTCCAATGTGGTATAATATTTAGCATGTGGAATGATGTTGATGAGAGTCCGTAATGATACTATATTCGTCTTCTGACATTTCGGCAATGACATTTCCATTGATTGATTGATTATTAATAAATCCATAATGGCTTTTTCCCCAAAGCAAAACTTGAGCAAGTAGGCCAGCTATATTTAGAATAATATACACCAGGTATGAAGTTCCTATGACCAATATTGAAAAAGATATTGAAGAAATACAGAATTAAATGTTTTTCTATTGATTTATTTATTATTAAATCCATAATGACTTTTCCACCAAAACAAAGCTTGAACGAGTAGACCAGCTATTTTTAGAATAATATACACCGGGTTTGAAGTTCCTATGACAATCACTGAAAAAGATATTGAAGACATGCCGAATTAGAGGTGTTTCCATTGATTGATTGATTATTAATAAATCAATAAAGAGATTTTCCACCAAAACAAAGGTTGGACAACTAGGCCAGCTATTTCTAGAATAATGTACATCAGGTAAGAAGTTCCTATGGCAATCATTGAAAAAGATATTGAAGAAATACAGAATTTAACCTTCTTCAATTGATTTATTGATTAGTGATAAATCAATAAAGATCTTTTTGACAATATGAAGTGTGGTTTAGTATTTAGCATGTGAATTGATATTGATGAGAGTCCATAATGATACCATATTCGTCTATAGATATTTCAGCGATTACCTGGTTTACTCTTTTACCTCGGTCCCTAAATGTGGAACGGAGGAACGAATGTGAATGTCTGTTGAATCTCGAATATAAAACTGATTTCACCTCGGTGTTATTTGAAACAAAATAAGAATTGCGCGCCTCAGTTGTGTGTGATCATCATGAGCGCAAAGGTGGTTCACTCGCATAACCAGATTAATGACGGATTAAGCGCTAGTTTAATTTTCTCCGGTTTTGGTTGGTTGGATGGCTGGTAAAAACAGACTATATCTACGAAATTATTAGCCAAGCCACATAAAATGTTATTTAGTTATCTACTCGACGCTTCTTTCTCAGAACAATGATAGGCCAACCTGGTGTTATATCTTTTTCAAGTTTCAAGGTTTATTTGTCAAATGCACCAAACAACACAGCCAGGACAAGTTGCAACGAAGAACTTAGACAGGAATTGTTTAATAGATTAGGCAACTATTTGGATAGCTGTAACATGGCGCTGCCTTCACGATAAAACATTATATGGAATTTACCACGACATTTGAGGAGAAAAATGTGTGTTGGGAAGCACTCTGCCAAAGGACGATTATTTGCATTTGACGCAGCCACATCAACTCCGACCATACAGGTAGGCCATGTGATTCTGTTTGCTTTGCATCTCTGAAAATTGGGTTCATTGGCTGCTGACGTCATTTACTTTAAGCTAAGAGTGCAGGTTTATAATCACAGTTTATTTATTTATTTGCGTTTTGAAAATCCATCACTGGTGGCCATAATAATCGCAGGTTACGTTCGCGCGGGTAAATCTTATTTCTATGCGGGTGTTCACGATTGCAACGTGCATTCGAGTGCCTGGGGTTTCTGCACCATTTTGACAATGTTGTTGGTTGGGGAGCAAAACATCAGACTACTGCAGATTTAGTTTATGCGCGAAAAGCTACGGATATCTTAATTGTTATATACAACAATGTCAAAACTCTTTTCGAGTAATTGCCATTTATTTTTCAATAATGTTTTGAAGCAATTAAAAACATGAATAAAACACAAATAACAAAATAGGCTTACGCATCATTAGATTTTGGGTTATGTTCAGATAAAAATTCAGATTCTGGAAGGTCGAGGGTTATTGGATTAATTGGAATTACTAAATATCTGACAGACCTTTAGCTTGTAATGTAGAGATGTAGCCCAATCATATTGAAGTAGGAGCAATGGTTTAGAAACCCTTTCCAATAGCACTGTACACAACCCATAAGGTAAAATGCAAATTCTGTTTTTGGCCAGCAATGTAAACTCTAACATTGATTGATCCCGCAAAAGGTGTTCAATTGGTTATAGGTTATTCCTATTTTTTTTCCCCAATGCCTCTTAATATGAAATTAATCTAAAAGTAATTCAAGGTAACCAGATTACGTTACTGAGTTTGAGTAATTCTAAAGTTACGTTACTGATTACAAATGTGGACAGGTAACTTGTAACTGTAACGGATTACATTTAAAAAGTAACCTACCCAACCCTGCTAATTGGGTACAAGGCCATAATGCTTTTAAGTACAAAATTACACAGATTTTGGAATGGATTGCCTATCTTAATAAAACTGGTACACGTAGATTATCACCAACTCACATATAAGATCTCAAGTCAATCGGCCTTTATTATTTTTTTAATTAATAAATGGTGGAAAATCCATCATGGCACACTGTCTTCTTGAGGCAAATTTGTTTATCAAAAATAGAGAAACCAGCACACACATTTTCAGGCCCTGTACATCAAATTGGGCAGCTGGGGCACATTTTAAAAATGGCAACGCTTTCAGGACAAATAACAAACGGTGTGTAGTTATAGCTTACCAAACATGTTTTAACATACAGTAGGCTATTATTTTTGTGTTCTTAGGACATTCTATTTCCTTATTACCTACATGGCTGCCTAAATATTTTTTTATTAAAATCTTTGAAAAAAAAGAATATTCTGTTGCTGTCCTATTTAAGTTAAATGTATTTGGACAGAAAACCTGAAGCTACGATAACTATTCAGGGGTATTTTTCCCATTATTCTCTGCAGATCTGTGCAATGAATATGAGGATTATTGAGGATGAATATGAGGGATTATATGGCCTCAAATTAACCTCCTGAGACTCTGTGTCCGCATATGAGGACACTATGTTTTAGGCTTCCTGCACCATGCACCTGTGCTTCATTCTGCTGTGCTGTTACATGTAACATGCATAACTTATTGACCTTTGAATACCTCTCTGGTACTGACAAATGCAGTATATACTATGATGTACAGTATATAAATAAAACACTGACTGCATATGTCATTAGCAGTTGTGCCCTTATTTGTTGCCATGTTCAGGCATTGAAACACACTTTGTGCAAACACACATACATATACTCACTCACACTGTTTGCAAATTTGTTCATGTTCTGTTTTGATGAAAACAGTTGAAATTAACAGTTTTCTAGTTTGTTAAACATTGGTGACTTTATTGTGTTATGTAGTAAAATAAACCCAATGTCATCGCACTTTTTTCACAAAGTACTTCCTGTTCAAAGACAATGCTTAGATATTATACTTATCAGGTCCTACTAATCCCACATAGCTAAGAGAAATTAAAAATGCCTACATTATCAAAGCTCAGGTCTTAGGAGGTTAATGCCAAATGTCTTTTAGGTAAATAAAGTGATTCAAATCACTGTCTATGAACACAAATCACCATTTACAGATGCTAATCTGTTTCTACAGGTTGCAAATCTACTGCATCGAGGGCGCGATGCCTACGCACGAGAGGGAGACCAAGAGAGCTACCGTCAGTGGTCTAACGCCCCACAACCTAAGACAGCCAGTGCGTCTCAGCAACCCTGGGTCCTGGGAAAAAGCGGTGGAACGTGCCCAGGAAGTGGAGCAAATCTTGGGGGAAGGAATGGAGCCCAAACCCGATGACAGTTGCCTACACAACCTCAAAAGCCACAACCCTCTGGCAGAGCCCCCATAATGTACTCAGATCGGATCCCACCAGACCCGCAAAACCAGACCTGTTGGTGGTGTGGACAAAGGGGCCACCATCCAATAACACAGCTCTGCGCAGCGGAGAACACAGTGACACTGGGAAATAACAACCCCTGTCTATGAATGTGTATTTCAGACAGAAAACACCACATATGAGTTTAACCATTTATTAAAGAACTTATGTACAGCTCTGTACATGCAAGTCTTAGCGTTAGGTTCTGCTCCTTTAGGGTAACTCATTGCCATCACATGATCGTGCATACGATACTACCACAATAACATACCTTGTTATTATTTATGCAATTCCCATGGCAATGAGCAAGGTACGCAGTACTGATCCCCCAACACAGCAAAACCACAGCCAGAAACTACATCGTACAGCGGACAGCCATCTGATACCCTGTCGATACCGGCTACACCCGACACTCAGACATGCTTTCCACTGAGTATTTATTCCCACATAAAACACTGCAGGGTGCCTCACAGGAGCAAGATGGACCAGCCATCTTGTTAGGAGAAAATAAACCTACTTAGCGGCGCATCACCCATACAACGCTCTCAGACCAAGCATTTATTCCCACATGAAAACACCGCAAGATGCCTCGCAAGAGCAAAATGGACCAGCCATCTTGTCAGGTGAGAATAAACCTACTGGGCAGCACATCACCCATATAATGCTCTCAGACCGAGTATTTATTCCCACATGAAACACCGTAAGGTGCCTCGGAAGAGCAAAATGGACCAGCCATCTTGTCAGGTGGGAATAAACCTACTGGGCGGCACATCACCCATACAGCACTCTCAGACTGAGAATTTATTCCCACCAAACACACCATGGGGTGCCTCGCAGGAGCAAAATGGACCAGCCATTTTGTCAGGTGAGAATAAACCTACAGTGAGGGAAAAAATTATTTGATCCCCTGCTGATTTTGTACATTTGCCCACTGACAAAGAAATGATCAGTCTATAATTTTAATGGTAGGTTTATTTGAACAGTGAGAGACAGAATAACAACAAAAAAATCCAGAAAAACACATGTCAAAAATTTTATAAATTGATTTGCATTTTAATGAGTGAAATAAGTATTTGATCCCCTCTCAATCAGAAAGATTTATGGCTCCCAGGTGTCTTTTATACAGGTAATGGGCTGAGATTAGGATCACACTCTTAAAGGGAGTGCTCCTATTCTCAGCTTGTTACCTGTATAAAAGACACCTGTCCACAGAAGCAATCAGTCAGATTCCAAACTCTCCACCATGGCCAAGACCAAAGAGAAAAAACTGGCTACACTAATTTCAGACTGAAAACACCACGTATGAATTTAACCATTTATTAAAGAACTTATGTACAGCCCTGTACAGTGAGGAATCAGCCCAGAACTACACGGGAGGATCTTGGCAATGATCTGAAGGCAGCTGGGACCATAGTCACCAAGAAAACAATTGATAACATACTATGCCATGAAGGACTGAAATCCTGCAGCACCTGCAAGTTCCCCCTGCTCAAGAAAGTACATGTACAGGCCCGTCTGAAGTTTGTCAATAAACATCTGAATGATTCAGAGGAGAACTGGGTGAAAGTTTTGTGGTCAGATGAGACCAAAATCGAACTCTTTGACATCAACTCAACTCTTTTGGAGGAGGAGGAATGCTGCCTATGACCCAAGAACACCATCCCCACCGTCAAACATGGAGGTGGAAACATTATGCATTGGGGGTGTTTTTCTGCTGAGGGGACAGGACAACTTCACTGCATCAAAGGGACGATGGACGGGGCCTTGTACCATCAAATCTTGGGTGAGAACCTCCTTCCCTCAGCCAGGGCATTGAAAATGGGTCGTGGATGGGTATTGCAGCATGACAATGACCCAAAACACACAGCCAAGGCAACAAAGGAGTGGCTCAAGAAGAAGCACATTAAGGTCCTGGAGTGGCCTAGCCAGTCTCCAGACCTTAATCCCATAGAAAATCTGTGGAGGGAGCTGAAGGTTTGAGTTGCCAAACGTCAGCCTCGAAACCTTAATGACTTGGAGATCTGCAAAGAGGAGTGGGACAAAATCCCTCCTGAGATGTGTGCAAACCTGGTGGCCAACTACAAGAAACGTCTGACCTCTGTGATTGCCAACAAGGGTTTTGCCACCAAGTACTAAGCCATGTTTTGCAGAGGGGTCGAATACTTATTTCACTCATTAAAATGCAAAACAATTTCTAACATTTTTGACATGCGTTTTTCTGGATTTTTTTTGTTGTTATTCTGTCTCTCACTGTTCAAATAAACCCACCATTAAAATTATAGGCTGATCATTTCTTTGTCAGTGGGCAAACGTACAAAATCAGCAGGGGGTCACATATATTTTTTCCCTCACTGTACTTTGCGGCGCATCCCCATACAAATGCTCACAGACCGAGCATTCATTCTCACATAACACACTGCAAGGTGCCTCGCTGGAGCAAGATGGACCAGCCATCTTGTTAGGTGAGAATAAACCTATTCGGCGGCGCGGCACCCATACATTGCCCTCAGAAACATCACACCCATCAGATGCCACCAGGTGAGAGCCGGAGCAAGATGCACCAGCCATCTTGGTGGAATACCCTACTTGATGACTCCGACTGAGTCGGTCCCCCAACACCAGACAAGCCCAAGTGCTTGCAACAATCAACACACCCCCGCCACCCAATGTAGTCATAGAATGATACACACCACAAAGGACATGACACAACACAACCGCACATCCGACATAGTGGTCCCAGCACGAGAGATAACAAAGCAATTGAGCCACAGGGCCCTGAAATCAGCAGTGGCACGAATGTATACATAGACCCAGCCCAAAACCCCGAAGAACAAGCACAACAGACATGATGCACAGTGGCTAGAAAACTCCCTAGGAGTTCAACCTAGGAAGAAACCTAGAAAGGACCCGGACTCCAAGGGGTGGCTAGACCTCCTCAAGCCGTGCTAGGTGATGAGTAGAGAGAACACGCTTTCGGCCACAGCAAAATGTAGCATGGACGATGATCAGCAGGTCAAGATATGCAGACAGGCATGGCCAGAGTCTTTAGCAGGATTCCAGATCGACCGCACCGCCAGCAGATAAAGAATAGGACGACCAGGCGGGTCGAAGCGACGCAGGAATCGGGCAGCAACCAGCGGCAATGTGAGCCGAACGTGGAGTATGAACACGAAGACAACTCCTGATGTCAGCGGAGCGGGAAGATCGGGGATGACAACCAGAATGTGTCATTGGCTTGCCAGCAACGAAGTAGGACATTGGATCCCGGCCACCAGCCAATACCTTCATCGCAGGGAGAGACATGAAACCAAAAGAACAAAAGCATCAACCAGTAATAGGGAAAGGACTAAATGTGAAATGCAGAAGAGAACGACATGCAGAGCAAGGATATACCACGATTGCAATAACGTCAGTGCAGCTGACAACACCTACACAAACCCAACCTGGATAGGAAGATGAATCCGATCAGGCCAGCATGATGCAATCCCCTGAACGGAACTTGCATACCATACCGCACGATAACGCAAACTTGGAAGCTCCACCCTGGTAGCAAGACAACCACTTGCAGTAAGTCATTTCCGGAGAAACATGACCAAGAGTCCACACCCCGGTTCCAGATCGAAACTCCCATCACAGCCATGTCGGAACGTGTCATGGGCTCACCGGCACCGAAGTAGATCAGCGGATCCCGGCCACCAGCAGACTCCACCATCGTAGGGAGAGACATGGAATCAAAAAGAACAAATGCATCAACCAGTAAGAGTGCTAAGAAACAGGAACTGCAGAAAAGAGAACGACATGCAGAGCAAAGATAGACAGCAATACGGAAGCAACAACACCACACAGACACAGTCAACCCGATAATAGTAAGATATTTCCGATCAATCTGGCATGACGCAACCCCTGCACCAGACCTGCATATCATGCCGCACGATACGCAAACTTGGAAGCTCTACCCTGCTAGCATGACACCACTTGCCGTATACAGAGTTTACAAAAAAACGGATTACAAAAAAACAGTAACTTTAATCCCTTACATTACCAACAAAAATATTGTAATCGGATTACAGATAGTTTTGAAAAAATGTATGATTACTTTTGGATTACTTCAATTGAAAATAGAATAGCTGCGCGAAATAATTAAGACACGTTGTATGTTTGAGTTTATTATTTAATGTTATAAAAACATCGTTATTTGAACCAAAATATGAATTGTGCGCCTCAGTTGTGCGTGTGATCATCCTGCGCGCAGAAGTGGACGCCCATAACCAGTTTAGTGACGGAGGAAGTGCTAGTTTAATTTTCTCCGGTTTTGGTTGGTTGGATGGCTGGTAAAAACAAGACTATATCTTCGATAATATTAGCCGAGTCTTATAAAATGTTATTTAGTTATCTACTCGACGCATTATTCTCAGAACAATGATAGGCAATAGGCCTACCTGGTGTTATATCTTTTTCAAGTTTCAAGGTTTATTTGTCAAATGCACCGAACACAGCCAGGACGAGTTGCACCGAAGATTTTACAGGAATTGTTTAATAGATTAGGCAACTATTTGTTAGATAGCTGTAACATGGCGCTGCCTTCAAGATAAAACGTTATATGGAATTTACCACATTTGAGGAGAAAAGGTGTGTTGGGAAGCACTCTGCCAAAGGATGATTATTTGCATTTGACGCGGCCACATCAACTCTGTCCATACAGGTAGGCCATGTGATTCTGCTTGCTTGGCGTCTCTGAAAATTGTGTTCATTGGTTATCATTGGCTGCTGACGTCATTTACTTTAAACTAAGAGTGCAGGTTTATAATCACAGTTTATTTATTTCATTTGCGTTTTGAAAATCCATCACTAGTGGCCATAATAATCGCAGGTTACGTTCGTGCGGGTAAATCTTATTTCTATGCGGGTGTTCACGATTGCAAACGTGCTTTCGTGTGCCGGGGGTTTCTGCCACATTTTGACAATGTTGGTTGTGGAGCAAATCATCAGACTACTGCAGATTTAGTTTATGCGCGAAAAGATACGGATATCTTAATTTTTTATATACAGCAATGTCAATACCCTTTTCGAGTAATTGCCATTTATTTTTCAACAATGTTTTGAAGCAATTAAAAACATTAATAAAACACAAATAACAGAACAGGCTTAAGCATCATTAGATTTTGGGTTATGTTCAGATAAAAAGTCAGATTCCGGAAGATCGAGGTTTATTGGATTAATTGTAATCACTGAATATCAGACAGACCTTTAGCGTGTAATGTAGAGATGTAGCCCAATCATATTGAAGTAAAAAGCAATGGTTTAGAAACCCATTTCTAAAGGCACTGTAGCCTACACAACCCATAAGTTAAAATGCAAATTCCGTTTTTGGCCAGCTATGTAAACTCTAACATTGATTGATCCCGCAAAAGGTATTCAGTTGGTTATAGGCTATTCCTATTTGTTTTCCAATGCCTCTTAATATGAAAGTAATCTAAAAGTAATTCAAAGTAATCAGATTACGTTACTGAGTTTGAGTAATCAAAAAGTTACGTTACTGATTACAAATGTGGACAGGTAACTTGTAACTGTAACGGATTACATTTAAAAAGTAACCTACCCAACCCTGGCTACACATAACCTTAGATCGCAAAATGCAGGCCTTCTAATTGTACCTAGAATTTCTAAACAAACAGCCGGAGGCAGGGCTTTCTCTCATAGAGCTCCACTACTGTGGAATGATCTGCCAACTAAGGTTTGATGTGCAGACTCAGTGGAAACTTTCAAGTGTCTACTAAAGACTCATCTCTTCAGCATGGTCTATGATTAAGTGCAGTCTGCCCCAGGGGTGTGAAGGTGAACGGAAAGGCTTGATACTGTTAGGGATGGGACAATAGACGATTTTAGTACTAATCGGGATGGAAAATACTCACGATTATGAAATTGTGGAGAAATTCCATCATCATGATAATCATAGATTGGGATAATCCTCACGAGTGACTTGAAAAAGTTCTGCCAGTCGATGAAGTTTCCTTGACTGCTTGTTACAAGTAGAGCGCACATCTCATCTCACGTGCTACGCCACCAAACATCCTCTGCAATGTGTACTAGTGAATGAAGCCGAATGGCTCTGCTAGTGTAAATAGAAGAATATTGTCAATTACAATAAAAAGCCGGTGTTAATTTCCGGAAAAGGAGGCACGGGGTATAGATAGCTTCTTTAACCGTTTTGGGTTGTGTTCACTCCTTAACAGCTGCCACTTTGTATTGGTCCATGCAGACGCCCCGTGGTGTCAGTACAAAGCCCAGGGAAGTGAGCGAGGAGACATGGAACTCACTCTTTTCTACTTTAACATATAACCTGTGCTCACTGAGACGTTGTAGGACTTGGCTGGCATTAACCGGTTGATCATGTCATGGAATGTCGTTCCTGAAGGTATGGAACACGGCGGGAGCGTTGTTGAGGCCGTAAGGCATCACTAAATACTCGTAGTGCCCTCTAGGAGTGATAATGGCCGTTTTCCACTCGTCTCCGTCTCGTATTTGTATGAGATTGTACACGCTCCGTAGATCAAGCTTGGTGTATAGATGAGAGCAGCTATACGTCACTTTCCTCTCGTCCGAGCGACCACGCCCCCTTTTGGGGGACAGCTAGCGCTGTAAAAGTATAGAAGACAATGGTGCAAAATTGGAAATATTACTGGTACCATGCCTAAAAGCTGCTGCTTTATGTTTTGTGCGTCGAATAAGAGAAAAAACCCTAGTATATGCTTTTTTTTTACTTCCCAAAAAAGCGAAGGACAGCAAAAGAAGAGATCTGTGGCTTCAGGCCATCCCCAGAGAGGGTGACAATGGTCAACTATGGGACCTGTCCAGTTTATGTCTGTGGCAAGAAGTGATTTTATGTCATGATTATTGTCATAATAATCCCAATTCAAAGTGTGTCCAAATTTGGTGCACTGCGCTCACACGAATTATAGTGTGATGCATCGATAATCAGTAGATTCGTGCATGTGTATGTGCACTGTTTGTGACGGGTGAGGATGGAATTATTACTGTCTACTGTATGTTGTAGCCTACCTTAAGTAGCAGGGTGCTAGCCAGTTAGCTTGCTAGACATGTTAGCAATTTAATTAGTTTACAGTAACTGCACATTGGACAGACTACCAAAACTAAATAAAGTGACAGATGTCATAAATACATTACCTGGAGATTCAGTAAGGTAGTTGTATATATCAGGATATGACACCTCCGGCCACTGGGTTGGGTCGTTCGTCCACTTTGATGTAGGCACACTGAATGGACACTCAAACCCTTTTTCTTGAGTTTTCTCTATATAACGTCATAACAACATAAAATAATTATTTTCCTGGCTGGCCATAATGTTT
The DNA here is from genome assembly GCA_016801175.1 of Esox masquinongy. Classification (NCBI taxonomy): domain Eukaryota; kingdom Metazoa; phylum Chordata; class Actinopteri; order Esociformes; family Esocidae; genus Esox; species Esox masquinongy. The sequence goes on along the minus strand of JACXGI010002429.1, from coordinate 17,884 downwards.
GTGCTCCTAATAGCTAAAGCAATATGGTTTTCTTATTTTGTATGAATGCACTGGCAAAGACGTCGGATTCTGTATTCACCACCAGTCAAATTAAATGGGCTGCTTACCCCCAAAAACGGGCGGGAGCATGACGCGAAGGCAGAGTACCTGGATGGGCTGTCCTCATCTATACGTTGGCTTGACCTACCTGTTCCAAAGCAGCAGGTATGAGTGAGAGTGGGTAGCGGTCCTTTACAGTGAGGTCATTTAGGGCACGGTAGTCGATACAAGGACGTAGGCCCCTATCCTTCTTAGTGATAAATAAGAAGCTGGAAGAGACCAGCCAGGTGGATGGGCGGATAAAGCCCAATTTCAGGGTTTCATCAATGCAAACGTTCATGGCTTTTGTTTCTGGGAGCGATAACTGATAGATCCGCCGCTTTGATGGAATCCTCTTGTCTCGGAGGTCGATAAAACAGTCCCAGGGGCGATGAGGTGGGAGTAAAGTGACGTTCTCTTGCTGAACATGTCATCAAACTGACTGTATTCCGGAGGAAGGGTGACGGATGTAATCAAGGTTGATTGCTCTACTTCGGTCGCCCTACAGGGTAACTGCATGCACACGGAGAGACAGTTGGTGTTCCACTTGACCCGTTCTCCTTTTCGCTAGGAGATGGCAGGGTCATGCAGACAAAGCCAGGGATGACTAGTTCCCGGGAGGAGGGTAGGACCAAGAGCTGGATCATTACCCATGTAAAGGATCCCAATTTGGAGGTTCATTGTGACAGTTTGAGGGGTTAACCATTCAAGGTGTTAATCCTTAAGGGTGGAGAAAGAGGCGTCAGTTAAATCCCAAGTGTTTTAGCTACTTGTCGATAAAATTTCCGGCTGTTCCGGAATCTGTAAGGGCCTTGACTGAAAGTCTGGTAGAGGAATTACTCAGCATAGCGGGAACAGTGAGTTGTTTTTGAGTGATATTGAGAAATACATGTACCCCTACCCGGGCCCGAAAATCCAGTCCTGATTTGGAAGGCGTTTGTGGGCGAAGGTGACATTGGCAGACAATGTGCTTGTCACTTCTGCAGTAGAGGCAGAATTGTTCCCGGTATCGCCTGCTCTTATCTGTGGGAGTTAAGGGAGCCCTTCCAAGTTGCATTGGTTCACTGGCAGACAATGGTGTAGAAAGGGATTCAGAGGAGGAGACAGAGACAGCGGCTCTGTCTCATCGAGATGGTCGATGGAAATGGACATCCGAATGACCTGACTCATGTCTGTAAAGTCTCTATGGCAGGCTAATTCGGCCTGGAGCTCAGGATTCAGACCCCTACGGTAAATGGTGAGGAAGGCGGCCTCGCTCCACCCACTGCCGGAAGCCAAGGTTGGGAACTCTAGGGTGTAGTCAGCCGCTGAGTATCCACCCTGAGCATAGATCCCCCACACTGCGTCCCAGGATCGGATGGTCGAACACCTCAGTGAACAAGGAGATGAATTGGTTCTCCGAGTTCTGTTAAGGGCTGTTTGCAGCCCAGAGAGCAGTGGCCCAGTCTATGGCTTTTCCAGTGAGCAGGGAAATGAGGAAATCGACTTTATCCTTCTCAGTCTGAAAGTTGCAAGCATGGTGATGACAATAGATGGAGTATTGCATCAGGAAGCCTTTGCATTGACCAGGTGAACCATCGTATTTGACAGGGACAACTACAGTTGGGTGAACTGTGGGAGGTGTTGGTGTACCTGATTCTGGTGCCACAGTGGCGTGTCGGCGGAGCAGCTGGCACAACTCATCAATGCGGTCTTGTTGTTTCAGGCGGTGGTGTACCTCTGCTGGATCCATTTTGAGGGGTGAGGTATTCTGTCACGTCTATAGGTGAGTACACAGGAATGGTATAGGACCCAAACGTAGAGTGATTGTTGGAAGTCCTATTGTTTAATCCTAAAGGGGCAAGGCAAAAACCTTAGTCAAAAATACACAGCACAGGTCGTAAATCTTTTCCGGGCAGGTAATCAAGAGGGCTAGGCAGAATCGTAGTCAAGGTAACACAGGGCTAAGGTCAGTGCACGAAATCACTATGAATAAACAGGCTCAGTACGTCGCTAACACAAACAATACCTCATAGTGAACTGAACGTGGGCATGAACTCGCTGAAAGGTAAACCAAGGACAGAGCATAGAAACACAATACTAGACGGGAACCTAACGAAAAATAACAAACACAAACTCAAACCCAAACAAAAGTCACACAATCAACACAGCACAAAAGGACTCCTCACAGGGATCTATTTCTATCTGACTTTATCTCATCTAATTTTTGCAGCACCTGCAATGCTGTGAGGGCGTCGAGTCGTCGTGTTCTGTTTGCCATTATGAACTACACGCTGTAAATTGTGTCTGAGTTGTCTGACTTGCTCACCGAGTTCAGATTGTATACAATTTCTACCCTCATCATCATTCTTCATCATTACACTTCAGTCACGTGCATAGGTGTGTCTGGGTTAATCAGGGGGTTATCGCCCATTCAACCATTGACGTCATTGCTATTCATTAGATTTGATGTAACTTTGTCATTGAACAAGTACAGTATAATGAAATACAGTTAGCATCTAACCAGAAGCGCAAAATGAAGAGTGCAAAAATTTTACAAGTGAAACAATTAAGAACAATGTGTGTTATAAGTGGGATGTATGAATGTGCAAATTGAAGGTGCAAGGAGGCATGTGCAACTGAAATGCAGGAATAACAGCAATGAGGTTCCCGAGGTAGACATGTACATGTAACAACTGAAAAAGAATGTAAACAACATGTACACAGTTTCAATGAATGATTTACAGTAGCCTACATGAAAATATAGAAGTCATTTGTCGATTGTATTGATGAAAAACAGTAACGTGTAATACATTTGCTGAATTGATAATTGGTGATTGTTGGTATTTTGTTTTGTGAATAAATATTTAGCCTAATACATGTAGAATCTTACTCTTCAGTAAAATAAGCAGAGAAAATTCAAAGAGAGATGTTAGGATGTGTATGTGATAAGTTTGTTTAATTGGTGATTGGTACAGAATGTCTGGTATTTTGTTTGTGAATAATAATTTATATTTACATTTTTGATTTACATTTGATGAATTAGCCTACACAATAATGCTGAATAATGCTGAATCTCCTATAAGGTGTGATACATATGTTGAATTGTCAAGTAGCCTATATCGTTTTTATTATGTTTCAATAACAGCCTAATTAAATTATTGAATGATCATGGAAATCTTGTATTTCATTTGTAAGTTAATTAAAATTTAACCAAGACTATCATTCATCTGGGAATATCGCACATGCGCATTCATCCATTGACGTCATGCATTCAGTGAGGGGTGAATAGCACCTGGGTACCACTGGGTACCAACGTTAAGTGCTGTGGGCTGTTGGCCGATTAAGTCGGAAAACAGGGTAAAAAAAACAGGTAAACTTATATATAGGTTTCCGTTTGTGAGTTTAGAATTTTGACAATGGAACAATGTAATATACGGCTACACAATGTAATATACGCCTATCCATGGCGCTACGGTTAGATGATCCTGCTGACTGGGCCTTGGAACAACAGAAGGAGCCGGAGTTGAAGAACGTGATGGAGTGGTTTGTAAAGGGACGGCGACCAGTATGGCAAGACGTGGCTGCTGCCTGTCCTGAGGTGAAGGGGTTGTGGGCGCAATGGGATGGTCTCAGTTTCCGCAACAGGATTCTCTGGAGAAGGTGGAAAAAGCCAGCCAAAGGCAGGGAGAGGTGGCAAATGATGGTCCCCGAGAGCCACAAACAAGAGGTGCAAGCCCATCACTATTGTCAGCCGGGAGTTGGTCACTTCGGGATCAGCAAAACATTCAGGAGAGTTCAGCATTCCTTCTACTGGGTCACGTGTTGTCGAGGTGTGGAAACCTACTGTCGACGCTGTGATGCATGCACGGCCCGGAAGGGTCCAGCGGGCCAGGGCAGAGCACTGCTCCAGCAATTCCAGGTTGGGTTGCTGCCGATGTTCTCGGGCCTTTCCCACGCACGCCTCGGGGTAAACGTTTTGTGGTGGTGGCAATGGATTATTTCACCAAGTGGCCAGAAGCTTATGCGGTTACTGACCAGGAAGCAGCTACCATCTGTGAGGTACTCATTGAGGGGATGTTCAGTTGGTTCGGTGTTCCAACCGAGCTCCATTCTGATCAGGGTAGGAATTTCAAGGCCCAGCCTTTCTCGGAGAAGTGCAGGCAGTTTACCATCCACAAGACCCGCACCACTCCATTTCGACCCCCGAGCTACGGGTTGGTGGAGTGGTTTAACCACACCCTGGGGGCGCAACTTGCACTCGTGGTGGCGAAAGAACAGAAAGACTGGGACTTACAGTTGCCGTTAGTTCTGTTGGCCTACCGGTCAGCAACTCAGGAGTCGACAGGATGCACTTCTGTGCTGCTGATGTTTGGAAGGGAGCTCCGCATGCCACCGGCTCTGGTGTATGGCCAGCCGCCAGATACCCCTAAAGTGCCGGCGGGCCCGGAGTATGCACAACAGTTATGGGAGAGGTTGGAAGTGGCGCATGAGTTTGCCAGGAAACAGTCCGCGGAGGCGGGAATGAGGCAAAAGAGAGCCTATGATTAGCACTCAAAGGGGGCCTATTACCAGGAAGGAGACCTGGTGTGGGTGTACGGGCTGAAGCACACCAAGGGAAGGTCACCCAAGCTGGACAGCAAGTGGAACGGGCCATGTGGTGTGCTGGAACAGGTGGGGAAGGTGGTGTACAGGGTGAAAATGACCCCATGTGGACGAGTGGTGGTGTTGCACTGTATCAGGACATCGCACGACCTGTGCCACCATCGACCCCAAGATGACAGCGGGGAGGACACCCGACCACAGGCACCCCAGATCAACCAAGGGGGCTTGTTGCATCGTCTCGTGACAAGATTCAGGTCACACTCCTAGGGGAAGTCATTCCTCCTCGGGTGGGGGTACTGGGGAAGTGCGGTGAGGTGGAATGGCCAAGGAGACAGCATAGGGTTCCACAGCGTTTCCAGGACTATGAGGGTGAGCTCCTCAGGGATGAGGAGATTTGGGGGAGGCTGTGTAACGCTGGTGGGTGGAACTTTGTTGGGAGGGGTTAAAGGAAAGTCTTTGGGGGTTTGGTGATGCGTGTTATTCGCTGTTATGACTGGTTGATTGGGGGAGATGTCTGGCCCATGTGTTGGTAGAAAGGCTAGTAGGGGGGGATGAGGGGAAAAGAAAGTTAGGGAAGAGAGGGGAGGAAGCTCTCCTTTACCTGCACCTTGGAGAGTACGGTTGTGTGGACCAGAACACAAAATAGTATCATCAGATACGTGTGATAATGGTGGGCCTCACCAACCCATTTTTTTCTGGGCAGACATCTCAACCCCAGTTGTAGTTGTCATGCGAAGCACAAGGAAATTGTTACAAACCCTGTGGCTCTAGCAGTCTAGGGTGGATGGTACAGAGACCCGTAACATAAAACTCATGCAAATTAGTGTAGTGTAAAGGCACAGTGAGAACAAATGACACAGACAACCAAAGCTACCATCAAACATAAAACATTTATTATAAACACACGGCAAAGGGGTTAGGGAAAAGGGCCTGAGCTGGACCTAAGAAATGAAATAATATAGTCCAAACACCCCTAAACTGAACCTGCCTGCCTCAAGAACCGCTTAGCTGACTACTAACCAATACAAAAATACAGTGGGTCGTCCGCTCATTTCTAACTAGTGTTTTTAGACAAAGTTTTCCTACGGTTGTGTATGCCCAAGGGCAACTTGCTAAAAAAAAAACTTTTCCCAGGGACACAGGGACAAACAAAAACACACAGGTTGAACAAGGACTAAACAGCAAACAATTGACTAGACAACACCAAACAAAACACCACAGCAATACATACTCACATGAAACAGGACAAAGTGAAATGTATGTGCTAACTTAAGTGATGTATGAATGACCGAAGTGTCTGTCTATCAAAAAGGGTATGTATCTCAAGAGTGTCTATGTCCACGTGGGGTAAAGGAAAAGAGTCTCTCTGGGAGAACCAACTGACTGGGTTTTTAAACCAGGGATGTGTGTTGCGATTGGGTAATGGAAAAAGGAACAGGTGGTGCAATTAGGAGGGGTGTCCACTGATTTGTCCACCTCAGCAGTCAGGCGATGCACTCATGACTGCCAGGTGGGAAACACCGAGCACAATCAGGAACATAAGGGACACCTGGGGACACGGCAGGAGGGGAAAAACACAAACGCACATACAGGGTACCTGCATGCGTAACAGAAATATATCTGAGCTCTTTAGAGCTAGCAAAGAACACCGTGGTCTCTGCCTCCATTTTATGCCAAGTCTGTCTCTGTTCTCACCGTGATGCTACAGTATGATGTATGTATGTTGAATACATTTAGCTTTATTTAATAAAATATATTTCAGGTAGCAAAATGTATTTCAACTTTTATTCTGAAATGTATTTTAAAATGTATACATACATTTAACTTTATTCAAATTACATTTCAGATATCGAAATGTTTTTCGCCATTTATTCAGGTATGTCAAAATGTATAAATACATTTTGTCCAAATGTATGTCAAAACAATTAATGTTCCCAGTCCAAAATGGCATTCATATAAGCCTTGTTATATTTCAGTATGTTGCTGTTCTTTCTCAACAAGCAAATCACTTTATCCACCTACAAGACGTTTGTCGTTAATTTGAGGCCATAGCATGCTAGGAATTTGTTTTGATCTGTGGCCTACACTCTAGGGCAGTAGATGGCAGTAATGCAGCTTAAATGTTTGCCACTGCCAAAAAGAAACTCTATAAAAAACAGACCCAGACCAGCCTAGTTCAGCCAACCTGCAATTAGAAGGGATAAATGTTGTTGCCCGATTCAAACTGAGGTTTCCTATGTGACAGGCTGGGTGTTTAACCACTATGCCACTAAGCTATACGTGTGCAGAGTGTCTGTATATTTCTGCATTGTTAAAACAATTAGTAGAATCTCCACGGTTCTTAAAACTAGTTCCCTAGATTAGCTAACATCCAAACCAATAACAGTTATAATAGGCATGCTACACTACATTCCACGCGTAAAATTAGAAAGATAACTGTAGATGGCTAGCTATACAGTAATGAAAACAATGACTCCAATCACTCCATGGCTGGTTCCACTACACTATGTGAACTACGCTTTGTAAATCGCAATCGAGAGGAATGTGTTCATTGCCAGTGCAGTTTGTCCATCGCAATATAACCATAAAGTTTTACTTTAGGCTTAGTATAATGCAGCTACTGAAGCTTGTAGCCAGCTAAGTTTTAGTCTGGCTGTACAGTACCTATAATAAAAACAATGACTCTAATCACTCCATGGCGGGTTCGTTTCTTTAGAAACCAATGACAGTTGAATGATAACTTTTTGTATAGCGCCTTAACTAGTACAATCACACAAAGTGCTTTACAAACAATAGAAATAGGAATACATTAAAATAATAATAAAAAGATATATAAAAACATATATATATTTTTTTTTAAATAAAGGAAGTAAAAAGAATAAACAAAATCTAAAATCATAATGATAAAATATTTGTAAAAGCCATCTTATAAAAATTAGTTTTTAGGTAAGATTTAAAGGAATGCACTGACGTAGCATCACTGACATTCTGTGGTAGGCTGTTCCAGAGTCTAGGGGCCCAAGTCCAGTTTCCTTTCAGTTTTCAGTCTAGATTTCAGGACAGCCGGAAGTCCTTTTTCAGCTGATCTGAGAGGCCTAACTGTGCAGTATGGGTTTAGCATGTCACTAATGTAATCAGGTGCCAGACCATGTAGTGCCTTAAAAGTGATAAGTAGACTTTTAAAATCTACTCTGAACTTCACTGGTAACCAATGTAGAGCTGCCTACACTGGGGTTATTTGTGACCTTGATTTAGTCCTTGTAAGTCTGGCAGCTGAATTCTGTACAACTTGGCGTTTACCTAGGAACTTATTGTTGAGGCATGTAAACAAAACATTACAGTAGTCTAAGCGAGATGAAATAAAAGCATCTATAATTTTTTCAGTGTCCTCAAAAGGTAAAACCGATCTTATTTTTGCAATGTTTCTAAATTGGCAAAAGCACAACTGCACCAGTTTTTTTGTGTTATATTCAAATTGTAAGTCTGGATAAAAGAAAACTTCCAAATTTCTGGCCACAGGCACAATATTTTTTGCTTGCGATCCTAGAGCCGACCGAACTTCATTTGAAATAGATGGGGGGCCAATAATTAAAACTTTGGTTTTATCACTGTTTAACTGAAGAAAAGTATTGGACATCCAGTTTGTAACGTCTTCCAGGCAATTATGCAGAACACAACTTGCTCAACCACTACGCTATGTGAACTAGTATGTAAATCGAAAGCAATGGCTGAATCACAAATCGCATATTACATACTAGGTACTAGAAGTACGTATGTTGCAGATGATGGTGAAGTCTGTACTGTTTTGTATATAATAAGCTAGTATGCCAGTATTGGGACTGATTGGGACATACTACCTCGTCATAAAATTGCTTCTTGACATTAGATCATTTTGTCACGCATTAACATCACGCCAAGTTTGAATATTTAGCTAGACAACATTAAGCATTGTGTTAAAGTGACTAACGGTTCTTATTAAGTTTACTTCCACCACAAATGGCATATATGAACGGTATGGCTTTTGCCACTGGCTGTTTTAACAGCTTATTAGCCAGTAATAGGCCTACTAGTATCTACTTACAACTTGGAATAGTCATAAGAATTGAGCAATTGCTAGCGAGACTGAAGATGAACTTTACACTGCCAAAGCTATTTAATTTCATGGCACAACAACCTTTGTTTTTCTTTCATGTGTGAATGACACTGATACAATAACTATCAATATAGGTGACGATAACTGACTTAGTCGTCAAGTGAAACAGTGTTGCCAACTCCTCAGTAAGGAACGTAGCGATTGGCTGTCCTAAAAGTCGCTTGAAGTCGCTAAATAACGTCATCACCTAATTTGCATAATTGGACATGATGAGCTAGCCAGCTAGATGTGTTTTGTATATAATAAGCTAGTATGCCAGTATTGGGACTGATTGGGACATACTACCTCGTCATAAAATTGCTTCTTGACATTAGATCATTTTGTCACGCATTAACATCACGCCAAGTTTGAATATTTAGCTAGACAACATTAAGCATTGTGTTAAAGTGACTAACGGTTCTTATTAAGTTTACTTCCACCACAAATGGCATATATGAACGGTATGGCTTTTGGCACTGGCTGTTTTAACAGCTTATTAGCCAGTAATAGGCCTACTAGTATCTACTTACAACTTGGAATAGTCATAAGAATTGAGCAATTGCTAGCGAGACTGAAGATGAACTTTACACTGCCAAAGCTATTTAATTTCATGGCACAACAACCTTTGTTTTTCTTTCATGTGTGAATGACACTGATACAATAACTATCAATATAGGTGACGATAACTGACTTAGTCGTCAAGTGAAACAGTGTTGCCAACTCCTCAGTTAGGAACGTAGCGATTGGCTGTCCTAAAAGTCGCTTGAAGTCGCTAAATAACGTCATCACCTAATTTGCATAATTGGACATGATGAGCTAGCCAGCTAGATGTTTAGCTTATGTCACAGAGAGGCACACACACAGTGGATGAGGTGAGTCAGTGACTGAGGCTGTGTGAGTCAAATGCAGTGATTTATTTTAGACAAAGAACATTTTACATTTACATCCTGCCCTGAATGTAAGCCAGGGCGGGCTCAGCCAGCGGCGGCTTCCCGCACGCGCGATTCTTTTGCAGTCTCTGGACGCGGAGGGGTGAACATCTCCTGCTCTGACTGCAGCTGGGAGGGACTGCTGCGCGAGGACTGGGCCGCCTGTGTGATGCTTTGGGTCGGGGGAGGGGCCCACGGCAGCACCCGATGCTCGTTGAGAAGAGTAAGAACGATACGTGCTTTCACATCAGAGTCTCCAAAAGTCTCCAATAACACCAGAAAAAGTTGCTAGATTTGTCGCTAGTCGATTTTTTGAAAAAGAGTCGCTAGAGGGGTCTGAATACTTGCTAAATATAGTGACAAAGTCACTAAGTTGGCAACACTGAAGTGAAAAGATGATAGAATCATGGAAACCCCTCCTCTTTTACTGCGCAAGGGGTTGTGGTCTATATTACCCCAAAAAGCATGCACAGATGCGTACTTCGAAAATCCACTAGAAATAGTTGAAATATAAGGTTAGATTAGATTCAACTTTATTTTAATTGAACAAGTACAAGTACAGTACAACAAAATGCAGTTAGCATCTAACCAGAATTGCAAATAGAACAGGGCAGAAAATTTCCAAGTATTTACAAATAATTAGTATATGTATATTACAAGTGAAATGTATAGATGTGCAATGAAAGCAAATGCAGTACAAATGGCAATACTAAATGTGCAATTAAGGCAAATAGAGGAGGGCGGAAAATGTACAAGTATTAAGTGTAGTGTATGTTACAAGTGGGATAATAGTTGTGCGGGTACAAATGGCAATTCTTAATGGTATTCTAGATGTGCAATCGAGGCAAATTGAAGGAGTAAGGTAGTATGTGCAACCGGGATGCAGAGATAGCAGCAATGTGGTCCTCGAGGTAGAAATGCGTATGTAACAACTGTAAAAATGCAAGCACGATGGCAATTCTAAATGTGCAAAGAGGCAAATTGAATGTGCAAGGTGCATGTGCACCTGAAATGCAGTGATAGCTGCAGTGAGGTTCACAAGGTAGACATGTACCTGTAACGACTGCAAACGTCCACTATCAGACTTTGCAAGGCAGTGTCATAATAGTACAAAGGGAGTGGTGCAACAAGGTCCCTGAGAGGCAGGGGGTATATTTAGTGATGGGTCACAGAGTTCACAGAGTTCTCTGGGTCACAGAGTTCAGCAGGGTTACAGTAGATGGAAAAAACGGTTCCTTGAGCCTGCTGGTGCAGGAACGAAGAAAGTTGTACTGCCTGCCTGATGTTAGGAGGGCAAACAGTTTGTGGCATGGATGTGAAGGGTCCCTGATGATCCCGTGCGCTCTGCTTAGACACCACTTGCGCTGGAGGTCTACGATGGCAGGAAGCTGGGCACCAGTGATGTGCTGGGCGGTTTTCACCACCCGTTGCATGGCCTTCTGATTGGCTACGGAGCAACCGCTAAACCACACTGTGTCGCAGTTACTGAGAATGCTCTCGATTGTGCAGCGGTTAAAGTTCAGAAGGATCTTGGATGACAGGTGGGCTTTCTTCAGCCTCCTCAGAAAGTACAGGCGCTGCTGCACCTTTTTGACCAGGGTGGAGAGGTTGAGGGTCCAGAAGAGGTACTCGGAGATGTGGACACCCAAGAATTTGAAGCTGGACATGCTCCACCTCAGTGCCATCGATGAGAACTGGGGCGTGACTGCAGCCTTTAGACATCCTGTAATCCACAATGAGCTCCTTGGTTTTCTTTGCGGAGGGCCAGGTTGTTGTCAGCGCACCATGCCGTCAGGCGCTTGACCTCCTCACTGTAGGTTGACTCGTCATTGTGACTGATCAGGCAATCTTGATGATGGTGTTGGAACTGTGTACAGGAACGCAATTGTGGGTGAAGTGGGAGTACAGGAGAGGGCTCAGCACACAACCTTGTGATACACCAGTGTTCAGTATCAGGGTGGAGAAGGTGAAATTGTTTAACCAGACAGACTGGGGTCTGATCCCCAGGTCATAGAGTTTGTTGACATAGGTGTTCTCACATAGGTGTTGGTTTTGTCCAGGTGGGTCAAGGCAGAGTGTAAAGCTGTGGAGATTGCGTCCTCTGTAGACCTGTTCGACCGGTAGGCAAACTGGTAGGGATCCAGGGTTGGGGGGAGGCAGGACTTAAGGTGGGCCAAGACTAGTCTTTCGAAGGTCTTCATGATCGTGGGGGTGAGTGCGACAGGTTGGAAGTCATTCTGGCTAGACGCAGTCGACTGCTTCAGCACTGGTACAACGGTTGCAGTCTCAAAGCACATTGGAAAAACCGCCTGGGCCAGTGACAGGTTGAAAATGTCAGTAAAGAGCTCGGCCATCTGACCAGCACATGCACTGGAGCACATGCCTGGGGACACCATCAAGATCAGCAGCATTGCATGCATGGATAGTCTGAGGGTGGGGCATCTGGGGGGAGTTTTATTGGCTGGCCCTTTGTTGTCCCTGTCGAAGGGTGCATAGAACCTGTTTAACTCATCAGTGAAGGAGACGTCGCTGGCTGTGGGGGTAGGGTTTTTTGGCCGGTAGTCTGTGATGGCTTGAATGCCCTGCCACATGCGTCAGTAGTCTGTCACTCACTCACTCATTCAGTAAGAGACATTCGCTCTTCTTGGCCGGCTCCGCTTATGCGGTCCACCAGAAAGAAACAACTGTGCACTTCCTTTTTGGGTCTTACTGAAATGGTCATTAGTGTCTTGCTGGCAACATTAGAGATTCGGTAGCAAAAATAAGATTTCTGGTTTTCGGATTTTGCCTTCAAAATAAGTCAGCAGTGAAATGCGGTATTAATGATATTAAATTAATCTATTTTGCCGCTTTGCTTAGTGCATATTGTAAAGATATATATAATAAAATGAATATCTACATATTAAAAAATATAAACTAAAGAAAAATGCTGTTTAAATGCACTCTTAATGTTGGGTTGTTTAGATGACTGGCAATGATTCCAGACCTTGACTTTTAACAAGTGTGCACTAGTAAAGACATTGGGATATTTTGTGACTTTTACCCCATAACCCCCCCCCTTTTCAACCCCCCCATTATCCCCCCGTAATTTTTCCTACCCCCCATGTTTATTCAGCCACAGCGTATACCAGTAAAATGCTTTTTTAATATGTATATTTTTTTATTTATTTTTTATTTTATGTGAATAATGTACAGATTGAGGAGTAACAATAGAAAATAAATTGTCAACGTGAACAAAACCTTTACGGAATGCTAACCTCACAGCAATGCACCAATAGAAAGGCTAAAAACAAAGAGCAAAACATTAAGTAATGGACAACAAAATAACTACACACTGTAAAAAAAAAAATCCTGTAAAAATACGGTAAAAAGTCTGGCAGCACAGTCGCCAGTAAGAAGCTGTAAAATTACAGGATATTCTCGTAAAAAAAAAAACAGAGAAACTGTAAAAGTACGGTCATTCATGACTGTGTTTTTACAGATAGTTATTCGATCCAAAAATCCAATCTATTTAAGTGGTATTGACCGTAAAAAAAAGTGAATCGTCCTGTTAAAACAAAGATGAAACTCATTAAGATGATAAATCATCGCTAAAATAAAGACATTTGCCATGAATTTACAAAGGAAAATGTTTAATGAATGTTTATTTACTTTAAATTAATGTACTTAAACTGTCAAATAACAGAAAATTGTTGTAGGACAACACCGGGAAACTGTATTTTTTTTAATTTAGGACTGTATTGTTACAGACTTTAATTGTTATACTATCAAAAATCATATCTATTTAAATGGTATTGAATGCCAAAAACAGTGAATTGTCCTGTTAAAACATGGATGAAACACCTTAGTAGATGGCAAATCACCGCGAAAATGAGGATGTTAGCCATTGATTTACAAAGGATAAAGATTAATTCATGTTTATTTACTGTACAATTATGTACTTAAAATCCGGTAAAAATGTGGTAAAAAGTCTGGCAGCACAGTCGCCAGTTCAAAGCAGTAAAAGTACAGGAAAATATTGTAAGAACAAACATATTGTCATTCTCCTAAAAAAATATAATTTCTGGTGATGATTGTCAAAGTTGTGAATTGGGCTGCAATGAAAGAAATATTGAGCAAAACAGACTTCAAATTGCTTTTACAAGTTTATTTGCCATATTCAAGTTATGGTACAGGACAAACAAATCAAATGTCAACTTCAATAATGGTTCTCACACCATTAAAAGACAAGCAGATTATTATTCACTAATGATCTAAAACATTGTTCTCAACAACAATGCCCAAAATTAGGAGCTGACAGAAAATGTGTCACATGTAAATACTTTGCACCCATGCAAGAATCATTCAGTAGCAAACTTTCCGTCCACTTTAAAGTTTCCAAATTAAAGAGCCTCAGTGTCACCAACTGTAGGCCCATATTCCATGCTTCCCTTCAGATTTCTCACAGCCATAACAGCTTCAGAGACTAAGAAAGTCAGGTTGCGGTCTCATTATTCACAATCATAGCCATTCAGGTTTGAATTTTAAAATAAAAGGCATTCAATTAAATGTTCCCCTACAGTGAAAGTTACGGAACATTTTCCAAATTAATAAACAAGCATGTATTCACACCCCATGTAAATACTTAGTGGAGGCACTTTGGTAAATACTTAGGGCTACATCAATCGATTGTTTTTGTAATAATTGCTCGTGCTTAGTAAATTTGGTCAGGAATTATTGTTGGACAGCAATATTTAATGTCTCAGATTATTTGAGCCTGAGTCGTTCTGGTGAATCTTTTAATGTGTGTAATTGTCCAATGGAAATTAAAAAAAAAGCTATGTAGGGCTAGAGTTTTAAATGGGCTTTGCTCATTGCATATTTCTTTTGATCCTAAGATACTCCCCATCCCCTGCCAATGAAGTGTAACAGAATAAGAATAAATATCCTGTTTTCCTATATTTTAATATAATCATTTCCAAAGTTTGTATGAACTGTTACCACATAATGGAACTTAGTGCAGCTTTAACATGTCAGTAAACTATGTAGCTAGCTGGTAATCTATTCCCTTGTTGAAATCAGAGTACTTTGCAGAGCTACATTGGTCTCAAAAGATTTGGTTTTTGACCATTGCTCCTGCTTTCTGGGACAAATTACATATGTAAAAAAAGAATACATGTGCTTTTGTTTTGAATGGTTGGATGACAAAGCAGAAGAGCTGTGCATTATGGTTCTGATGCAGATGAGGTACAGCTTTTTATTCAATCCAAACTGCTTCAATCAACCACTTCCTTCGCCTAAATTCTTCTCTAATTTTTTTTCGTCAGTACCTTGATGAGCCACAAAACATTGACCACTCAGAGGCAAAGTGAATAACGAATAAGGGCACATGTCAAGGTCTGAGGAGATTAAATGATAATCAAACAGTCAGTTCTCTTAGTCAACATGTTGGATGCAGAGATATGGGCAGGAGTAAAGACCTGAGTGAATTGCTATGGCTAGACGACCAGGTCAGAGGATCTCTGAAACGACAAGGCTCGTGGGGTGCTCCCAGTCAGCAGTGGTGAGTTCCGACAGTTGTCCAAGGAGGGACAAACCACAAACCAGCGAAAGGGGATTGGTCACGAGGGCAATGAAGGCTATCCCGTCTGATCCAAACCAACAGAAGGTCTTCTGTGGCACAAGTCACAGAAAATTGTAATGATTGATATTGGAGGGAGGTGTCAACACACAGTGCATCACACTCTGCTGCGTAGATGAAGTGCCCATGCTAACCCATGTCCACCATTGAAAGCGCCTACAATGGGCATGCAAGCGTCAGAGCTGGACCTTGAAGCAGTGGAAGGTCGTCTGGTCTGATGAGTCCCGTGTTCTTTTACGTCACCTGGACGGCCGTGTATGTGTGCACCGTTTACCCAGGGAAGTGATGGCACCAGGATGTACTGTGGGAAGAAGACAAGCTGGTAGAGGGAGTGCGATGCTCAGGGCAACGTTCTGTTGGGAAACCCTGGGTCCGGGCATTCATGTCAACTTTAATTTGACACATGCCATTTACCTAAACATCATTCTAGACCAGGTACACCGCTTCATGGCAATGCTATTCCCTGATGGCAGTGGCCTCCTTCAGCAGGATAATGCGCCAATGCTACACTGCACACATTATTTGTGAATGGATTGAGGAACATGATTAAATGTTCAAGGTGTTGCCCTGGCCTCCAAATTCCCCAGATCTCAATCCGATAGAGCATCTGTGGGATGTGTTGGACCAACCAGTCCAGTGGCTCCACCTGGCAACTTACAGGACTGGAAGGATTTGCTTCTAATATATTGGTGCCAGATACCACAGGACAACTTCAGGGGTCTTGTATAATCCATGCCTTGGTGGGTTAGAACTACCAACAGCATATTAGGCAGGTGGTCATGTTTTGGCTCAGCAGTGTATACTGTAATTGAAATTTTAGCTGCAAATGTGTACCCATTCAAATAAACCTTAGTATACTACTGAAAAGGGATTGTTTTTCCGTGGGATAATTACACAATTTGTTTTTATGGCAAAGACACCAGGAGTGGCTATGGCTGACAAGTGCTTTGAACAAGTATTAGTTCAGTGGTGTGACATCCCCAATGACTACATCTTTATCACAAGGTTGCTCATCTAGAATACACTTTCTCAATTCTCAGTCCAACAACTCACACATTCAAATTCTAAATTCAGTCTTCAAGTTTAAACAAAGTACAAACAAGTATTCATTTACACCTGGATATCAGATACAAACCACATTGTTTATGATAGGTCAAGGGTCCCCATCTCTGATCTTGGTAGAGCAACTTACTGTGCAGGTTCATTCCTGCTAGCATCTTTGCTTCTTTTGCATCTTTGCTTCAGAAGCAAAATGAGATCCCATCATGAGGAACATCTCTGGACAACCTGAGAAAGCACATTTATAACACTGTTAGCAATTTATCTCAATCTGAGTAAAAGTACGCATTACAAGTAAAAATGTAAACATACATAGGTTTTTGAAGATATAAACAGCTGAAAAGTGGATGACATCCACTCTAATCTACACATTTTTAAAACAAGTGGTCCTGTGTTCAGTAGCTGAACTAATCGAGCATGACTCTTGCAACAGTACAATTTTCCTTTATATATACTCACTACTGTGAATCACTCATGATCAGAATATCTGCTCAGTGACTAAACTGTTAAAAATAGGTTATCAGGTTATTTTAAATGTGAAACAAATGTGGAGAAGTACAGTATCTCACAAAAGTGAGTACACCTCTCACATTTTTGCGAATATTTGATTATATCTTTTCATGTGACAACACTGAATAAATGACACTTTGCTACAATGTAAAGTAGTGAGTGTACAGTTTTTGTATAACAATGTAAATTTGCTGTCCCCTCAAAATAACACAACACACAGCCATTCATTTCTAAACCGCTGGCAACAAAAGTGAGTACACTCCTAAGTGAAAATGTCCAAATTGGGCCCAAAGTGTCAATATTTTGTGTGCCCACCATTATTTTCCAGCACTGCCTTAACCCTCTTGGGCATGGAGTTCACCAGAGCTTCACCGGTTGCCACTGGAGTCCTCCACTCCTCCATGACGACATCACGGAGCTGGTGGATGTTAGAGACCTTGCGCTCCTGCACCTTCCGTTTGAGGATGCCCCACAGATGGTCAATAGGGTGTAGGTCTGGAGACATGCTTGGCCAGTCCATCACCTTTACCCTCAGCTTCTTTAGCAAGGCAGTGGTCGTCTTGGAGGTGTGTTTGGGGTTGTTATCATGTTGGAATACTGCCCTGCGGCCCAGTCTCCGAAGGGAGGGTATCATGCTCTGCTTCAGTATATCACAGTACATGTTGGCATTCATGGTTCCCTCAATGAACTGTAGCTCCCCAGTGCCGGCAGCACTCATGCAGACCCAGACCATGACACTCCCACCACCATGCTTGACTGTAGGCAAGACACAATTGTCTTTATACTCCTCACCTGGTTGCCGCCACACACGCTTGACACCATCTGAACCAAATAAGTTTATCTTGGTCTCATCAGACCACAGGACATGGTTCCAGTAATCCATGTCCTTAGTCTGCTTGTCTTCAGCAAACTGTTTGCGGGCTTTCTTGTGCATCATCTTTAGAAGAGGCTTCCTTCTGGGACGACAGCCAT
>JACXGI010002428.1:61767-73883 GCA_016801175.1 Esox masquinongy | reverse complement strand
AGAATTGTTGCTCTACATAAAGATGGCCTAGGCTATAAGAAGATTGCCAAGACTCTGAAACTGAGCTGCAGCACGGTGGCCAAGACCATACAGCGGTTTAACAGGACAGGTTCCACTCAGAACAGGCCTCGCCATGGTCGACCAAAGAAGTTGAGTGCACGTGCTCAGCGTCATATCCAGAGGTTGTCTTTGGGAAATAGACGTATGAGTGCTGCCAGCATTGCTCCAGAGGTTGAAGGGGTGGGGGGTCAGCCTGTCAGTGCTCAGACCATACGCTGCACGCTGCATCAAATTGGTCTGCATGGCTGTCGGCCCAGAAGGAAGCCTCTTCTAAAGATGATGCACAAGAAAGCCCGCAAACAGTTTGCTGAAGACAAGAAGACGAAGGACATGGATTACTGGAACCATGTCCTGTGGTCTGATGACACCAAGATAAACTTATTTGGTTCAGATGGTGTCAAGTGTGTGTGGCGGCAACCAGGTGAGGAGTACAAAGACAAGTGTGTCTTGCCTACAGTCAAGCATGGTGGTGGGAGTGTCATGGTCTGGGGCTGCATGAGTGCTGTCGGCACTGAGGAGCTACAGTTCATTGAGGGAACCATGAATGCCAACATGTACTGTGACATACTGAAGCAGAGCATGATCCCCCTCCCTTCGGAGATTGGGCCGCAGGGCAGTATTCCAACATGATAATGACCCCAAACACACCTCCAAGACGACTGCCTTGGTAAAGAAGCTGAGGGTAAAGGTGATGGACTGGCCAAGCATGTCTCCAGACCTAAACCCTATTGAGCATCTGTGGGGCATCCTCAAACGGAAGGTGTAGTAAAGTGTCATTTTTTCAGTGTTGTCACATGAAAAGATACAGTTAAATATTTACAAAAATGTGAGGGTGTACTCACTTTTGTGAGATACTGTATGTTAGTCTGGCATCTCATCTCAGACCGGTTTGTCATAAGAGTCCAGAGGTCATACACTACAAACTAAAAAACCTGAGGGTCCTCGACACACACAAGCCTCTACACCACTTCAAGGTCTCGGTCTTGGTACAGGGGAACAATGTGAACTATTTACAAAGAGAAACATCCACAACCACCCAACGAGTGGCTCAGTGTCCTTCAGCACCTCGCCCTTGATTGTCTCTCATATCTGCCAGCCACTGTTCAACAGTCTTGCCCCCCAATAGCGCAGCTGAAAGATACAGACCCGTATTGGCTGGGACTAGTCTCTCCTCTGTAAATGACCACACTTACAGGTAGCATTTGTAGTCCTCCTGCTTTCTCTTCTGTGAAAGATCTTTGGCCTCAGAAAAACAACGGGGCGCGGCTCTGGAGGTGGCAGGGAGTTGACTGGCCTCCTGGGTGCAAAGAGATGCTCAGCAGAAAAACGGCACACGCCGGGGCACCGCACTCTGCTTCAGGACGGTCTTCTCCATCCCCTTCTGGCGCCGATTGTACCTAACAGACACATTTTGTCAAATATTATCATGATGTTGATAATTATTAACACAGGGACTGTAGGAGCCGAGGGGTATTCTTAGTTGTAGTTAGAGGGACAAGGAATGTTAGTGACATGTCTATGTATGATATAACTGTCACGATCCCTAGAGGCCTGGGATTCCTTGTTTATAGCATACCATATATTCCTCTGTTTCCATGGAAACAGATAAGGTACTAGACACGACCATCCTGGGATGTTGCTTTATAACACCACAAGCTACCCCAAGGTAAATTGTTATATGGTGGCAACCAGCAGAGAGAGAGCAACTAACACTGGCGAGGGCTGTGACTGTCACATCTGGAGACATGTACTAGGAGTGCTGAATAAACATTGAAGAAGCCTCTAATATGATTCATTCTTTCACCAATACCAATCTACATGAACAAGTATTAACCTAAAGGTTAAAAGTAAGTAGATCTAACGGTCCCATAATGTCTTTATGCATCATCATCATACCATTGTGAGATGGTCCTCTGACTTTCCTCATGAATCTGGATGTTGGTCTGGGCCATCAACCTCTGGCTGTCCAGCACTCTCTCTCCGATTGACACGTAGTCCAGCAAGATCCTCTTGGTGCCGCCAGACTGTGTGCCGAATGGATGCAGGTGACAGAGCTTGCTGCAAATGACCTCCACCAGGTGAACAAATAATACATGTTAGTGTTGGCTGTGGATGGCACTCCTCCGGCTTTTTGCATGCCACAGCCCCGTCTTACAAATGTTGGTTTCCCAGTACAAATGTTTAATTTATCAAATGCACAGAATAACACAGCGTCATCCTGCACAATGAAATTCTTGTGACTTGGCACACGACATCTACGTAGCAAGAAAAAAGGAATACATAAAGCAAAAATATAGCAATAATATACATGACAATGTAAACTAGCAGCAATTTTAAGAGTAGGATGGGGAATATGAACAATGTGGGTAGAAGTGCTGAATATTATAGATACAATGAGTGTAATATGCCTATGAATGGTACATACAAAAGAATATTCTACAAAAGAATGGAAAGACATCAGAGCATCTGGAATGTTCATGTGTGATCAGTATGATCATAGATCAGTGTTGCTGGTTGAGACCCTTATGGCCTGAGGGAAAAAACAGTCTGGAAGTGCGTGCCCCGATGCTCAGGTAGCGCCTACCAGACAGCAGCAGTGTGAACAGACCATAGCCTGGGTGGCTGTAGTCTTTGATGCAGTTCCGTGCATATCTAAGGCATCGTGCCTGCACGGAGGGGAGATGGCAGCCGATGACACGCTCCGCAGACTTCAGATGTTGTTGGAGCTGTGTGGGGCCACGCAATCATGCATGAACAGGGAGAACAGGAAGGGACTGACTATGCAGACCTGGGAGGCTCCGGTGTCCAGAGCCATTGCAGAGGAGGTGAGGTTGCCCATTCTGCTTGTAAGGAAGTCCAGGATCCAATTGCAAAGGGAGGTGTTGAGTCCCAGGATCCTGAGCTTAGGAACAAGCTTAGTGGGCACAATAGTGTTGACTGCATAGCTGTAGTCCACGAACAGCGTCCTCACGTACGCGTTGCCTTTTTCCACGTGGGAGAGGGCGGTGTGTGTCGTCAGGGCGATGGCATCGTCCGTAGATCTATTGGGGCGGTATGCAAGTTGAATGGGGTTCAAGGTGTCAGGAAGGGTGGAGCAGATGTAAGTTCTGACCAGCCGCTCAAAGCACTTCATGATGGTGGAGGTCAGTGCTACAGGGCGGTAGTCGTTCAGGCAGGTGCTGGAACGTTTCTTCGGTACAGGGACGATGGTGGTCTGTTTGAAGCAGGAGGTTGAATGCAGACAGGGAGAGGTTGAATATGGAGGTGAAAACCTCTCCTAGCTGGTGGGCGCACCCCCTGAGGACACGGCCTGGAATGCCATCTGGTCCTGGTGACTTCAGAGGGTCCACTCTTTTAAAAGCTCTCCTCACATCAGCCGTGGTTAGGGACAGAGTGCAGTCATCCTGGTCCTCAGCAAGCCTTCCAGATGGAATGGTGTTGGTCGCCTCAAACCGTGCATAGAAGGAGTTGAGCTGGTTGGGGAGGGAGGCGGCAGGCTGGGCATCATTGCTGTTTCTCCCTTAATAGTCTGTGATGTGATGCAGTCCACACCACATGCCTCTCAGGTCAGAGCTGTCAGGTAGACTCCAACTTATCCCTGTAATCTCTGGCATCCTTGATGGACTTCCGTAGGTCATATCTGGACCTTCTCAGAGCCTCCAGATCCCCGGAACTATATAGGTAGAGTGTGCTCTGCCTATAGTTCCGGGGACTGTGCTCTGAGTATAGCACGGACATTACCATCAACCCAGGGCTTTTGGTTGGGGAGAGTCCAAACATTTACCCTCGGTACGACAATGCACTTGGAGATGGCCCTGCAACGGCCAATCTGTTGTTTCAAAGACGTTCCGTAGAGCGGTAATGGATCCCTAATTCCAGCGTTGAACTGCCCAAAAAAACGGTTTATCCTGTTTTAGGCGTTGTCTTTAGGATGGGAGGAGCAAAATTGACGTGAGATCCGCCTTTCCAAAAGCAGTGCGGAGGAGGGGTTTGTAGCCATTTCGTATGTAAATAGCAATGGTCAAGAGTCTGATCCCCGGGCAGGAAAGTGAATGTGCTGGTGGTATTTCGGGGCAACCGTCCTCATATTTGCCCTGTTGAAATTGCCAACAATAAAAGCTGCCTCAGGGTGAGCGTCCTCTAATCCATTTATTACTCCGTATAGGTCCTGCAGTGCGCACGTTTTAGCTGCCTGTGGGGGCATGTAGACTGCTGTGTCTATAGAGAAGCAGAATTCCCATGGAAGTTAGAAGGGCCGTACCTTTACGGTCAATAGCTCCAGGTCTGGTGAACAGTGTGTTGAAAGCACTGCAACATCCGAGCCCCAGCGAGAGTTAACCATAATGCAGACCCCTCTGCCCTTACATTTACCTGACTCCAAAGTTCTGTCCTGCCGGGAGATAGAAAAACAAGAAGGGGTGATGGCTGAGCCAGGCACCATAGGATCTGGCCAGGTCTCTACAAATGCAAGCACACAACAGTTCACAATATCCTACCGAAAGTTAATCCGTGTGTGTAGTTCATCCATTTTATTGTCCCGGGATTGAACATTTGCGAGTAAAATGCTCGGTAATGGCGATTGCAGTATCTCGTCCGAGATCTACATCGCATAACGGCACGTTTGCCTCTTTTCTCCTCTGTCGGCATATTGGTAAACAAATCGGCGGCAGGACAAAGGAATCACAGCAAACGCTCCGGTAAGTAGTATAAAAGTCCGTATTTAATGATTAACGAATTTCCAAAAGTGCTAGTTGATCTTACTGTATGAGTGTCAGTGCATCAGAAAAAACAAACAAACAATATAAGCAATGTAAACATTAATAAGCAAAAAACTACATAGTGAATGCGGAGCCATTGTCAGTGCGACCTTTCTCTACGGGTTTTCCATCTAGCATTCAAGTGGTAAAATTCTGTGCAAATATGGAGAAAAATTACAATTACCACAATGCATATTTCTCATTCTTAAGTATTCCAAACATTTAGAGGGAATAGGTAACCCTATATAAGATGCAATACAATAACATGGTGACTATCTAGGGCTGTACTGTAGACCATAGCCTGCATGACGTTCACACAAATGTACCAACCAGATTACTACACATGTTTAACACAAATGTAGGTGATTGCATGGAGTAAAATAGTTAAGAGATTATAACCAGCTGTATTGCACTACTGTGCTACATGCTGAACATGCCAAGTACTAATGACTAGCGACGCTAATTATGCTATCGTTACTAACGTCAACATAAACGTTGATAGGTAGATACGTCGCAAACTAACATGTGCACACTTTCCTTGGTGACTGTCCAAACACATACTTAGGTGTTTACACGAATTACAATAGTAAGACTGTAACCATCTGTACTGTACAAATGTGCTCCATGCTAAACATGCCAAATGCTATTGGTTAGAGACACTGATTAAGCTAACGTCAATGTTAATATGTCAACATAAACGCAGATGGGGAACAGACATGACACCGTATGACACTTACCTTTCGTTTTTGCAAAGACTAGTAATGTCACTCCGCTCTGCAAATTCCTTCTCACAGCACTGTAGCAACAATGAATGAACAGTGAATGTGCAATTGCTACCGTGAGCCTGATGAAAACAAACTTTGGAGCCGGGGCTTAAGCCAAATGGCCGAATATGACTGGACCATACCTGAAAAGAGAGACAGCGATTGGCCCGTGTTATTTGAGACAAGGCCATAACTTTTACATGGACTTTTTAGTGTTTCTGATAATTGAGACAAGCGACGACTGGGATTGGCTGACTGACCTGTCAGTCGTTTCAGAATATTGAGACAATTGAGACAGAGCAGAACGTTCTCAACTAGTGTGTTCCAAATCCAGCCGGGTCAGTGATAAAACAGGCAAAGCAGGGTCATCGCTCTAAGTTGTCTCAGAATGGACAGCTCTGTGGAAATAGAAAAACAATAGTGAGTTTACAGATTGGTGATAACAGAACGTACAAACGAACATGTGTCTCAGTAAGGTGTTGGGCCACCATGAGCTGCCAGAACAGCGTCAATTCACCTTGGCATAGATTCTGAGTGTCTGGAACTCCATTGGAGGGATGGATACAACACTTCTTCAAAATAAATTGTGTTTTGATTATGATGGTGGAAAGTGCAGTCTAACATGTTGGTCCAGATTCTCCCATAATTGTTAAATTGGTTTGAGATCTAGTGACTGCAAAGGTCACAAATCTAAATGCAGATGCCACATTAGTCACTGTTCTTGTTGAAATACTAGCCAGTTGAGCAGTCTTTGTGACTGAAGCTCCTGTCATCTGTGCCCCAATAATGAATCCTCTTTGAAAGTCACTAAGATCTTTTCATCTTGCCTTCCAAAATCAAGATCAACTAGGCCTGGTCAGCATTTTATACATGCAACAGAACATGATTACGTGATCTCTAACGTTCTGAGTTAAAGTGCATTGTAAATACAATAGCTTAGCCTTTCGTTTGAATGTTTGCGCTTTACACAGAAAGGCAGGGAACACGTCTGTAAGCAACTACAGAACTGTATGGCCAGACAGCATGCATGGAAAACCAAATATTATTGATCTATGTAAAAAAAACTGGGTCTGGGTCAATTCTAATAAAATACCTGCAAACACACAACTTGTCGTCAATGAGCTAATACTGATTTAAAAAGATTTTAACATTTTCTCATTAGCTGGCTAGAAAGATGATACTAAAATTCTAACATTTGGGTAGGACACTACAGTAGCGCCAAAACCACACAGTGGCTAATTCTAATGTGGCTGACACTGACCATGTAACTGGCTAGCTGTTCCGTTCATTTCGGTCTTTGATTGACTATACAGAAAGGACGGTTAATGCATTAAGCTGCAAAGCTCTTTTATTAGACAATTCCAATCATCGCAACCATACATCCAACACTCCCTCCTAACACCCCCGCTTTTCCTTCCTTCACGTGCGTCTCATTCTAAAACACGAGACACATTACTAAATGATAAAATTTGATGAGCATTCTCACCTAGCTAGTTTGTTGAATAATTAAACATTATACTAACAGCTTCCCTCACGTAGCTAGCTATAAGCTAGCACATCTCTCCGATCATTCCCAAGAAACTGACAGAGTTGAACTAAACGCGATTACGTCCCAGATCTCGCGTCCAAAGTCTCGCATCCCTTAAAGCTACGGATCTAAAAGTTACGAACCTGATTTTTACAATTTGACAGCCGGGAAAGAAGTCTCAATTCTGTGAGCGCAGAATACAGTTCCACGTGCATTTCAATGCGCAAATAAATGCGCAAATAAAATTTTCAATGTGCAAATAAAATTCTAGAGTTTGGTCCAGGTCGGAGTCGAGTTCTTTGGCGCAGCCATCCAGCTGCACTTACCAACCATGACCACTAGAGGGCAGCGAACAGCCATAGAAGTGCCTGATTCTTTCACCAAAAGCAGAATACAGTAAAAACATATTTATGTATTCATATGAAATATGAATTTTTGGACAGGGCACAAAATAAGGAACGCTTCACGAATTTGCGTGTCATCCTTGCGCATTGATAAGCGCATAAAAGTATATTTAATTTTTGAATTACATTTATATTTACCCACTAACTGATCGATTCAGAAGAATTAAGGGTGAGTTTCACTCAGCAATTTTCTTAAAAACCATTCAATCGCATGTTTTCAGATTTGGAGCGCTTTTGCAAAGAAGAGTGGGCAAATATTGCCACGTCAAGATGTGCCATTCTAATAGACTCCTACCCAAAAAGACTGAGTGCTGTAATAAAATCAAAAGGTGCTTCAACAAAGTATTAGTTTAAGGGTGTGCACACTTATGCAACCAGGTTATTGTGAGTTTTTTATTTTTTATTTTTCCCCCTCAAAGATTTCAGTTTGTTTTTCACGTTATAGGTCACATTAAAGGTGGAAAAAGTTCTGACATGATTTATCATTGTCTCATTCTTTTACATCACAAGAACCAAGCATTTTAACAGGGGTGTGTAGATTTTTTATCCACTGTATATAGAAATCCGACGGCTTTGAGAGCGCTCCCACGTGTATTATGGTATAGCCGCGCACACTATTTTTATGAACGGGTAGTTTGACCGAATATTTTCGGCTAGGTTGACCGCAGCGATTTAACATCGGGGTTATCAAGCAAAGCCAGGGCTGACAAACTCTGATTGCCTAAATTGGTGTTATACGGCACTAAGACGGTGATTAAGATGTTTGTTACCTGACTCGATGTTAATTCAATTGGAGTTAGTGCGCGTTCGCCTAAAAGGGGCGCGTTTGGCAACGCAGGCTGAGTTTTTGCTCGTGCTCGGTGTTCTCCCCCCGGAAGAATTCACGTTTATAATGTCAGGATATGAGGAGTTCAAAGAAAGGATAACGTCTAAACCTAACACCGTGGCAGCCAACAAAGCCAGTGAGGCTTGTTGCAGCGCATTGCCGAAAGAGTACATTCGTAAGAGCAGTGTTCTTGTCATGTTCTCTATTTTGTCTTAGACTCTTTGTAGAATGATTGAGATGTTAGGATAAGTAAAACAGTCCATCTAAATATGTGAAAACAATTAAGATAACTGAATTATGGCCTGCACATGGGCTACATCTCTGAAATTGACCCATTACTCACTGTTAATGATTTAAGATCTACTCCTTAAAGCACCTAGGTTGTAGGGCTACCTGTATAATTTAATGATCAAGTACCTGAACATTAATGCAGTGAAATGACTTCCTATTCACATAACCCCTCTCATGTTCTCACAGGGGCGATATCCCTCTGATTGGGATATGCGTACAGTTAATCGCACCCATCACTATCGGGATTCCTGCAAAAAAAATGTTCTGTATAGCCTAGGCCCAGCCTATGCATATTAAAAGTAGACCAAGTAATTTTTGACAATTACTTGCGATCGCATAAAAAGCATAGGCCTACTTGATCTTTAGCTTAAATGGCCAGGGAACAGAAATGCATCAAGCAGTTTAGTGAGAGCAAGTACTGTACCATCTTGCTAACTGTGCGGCATATAGTGTTCTTGCTCAGATTTTCGGCATCACCGCTGGAATACATGAAATGTCCGCTGGCAAAATATCGCAAAGCAAGGGACACGTCTGTTCAACAGTGAGGGCATTACTCCGGCGAGTGGCAATTGAGAGTTCTGGCCTTAGAAGCCGGCTAATATACGGAATTCTCTCAGATGAGAATCGTTATCTTTATTAGAGAACACCATCGGGGTAAACCAGAGTTACACGGTCTCTTCACACCCTCGCCCTGCGGAGTGAGCCTCTCAAAATCCGTGCAACAATGTGGACTGGGTCTTCCAATGTGCTGGTCTTTTTTTGTGCGGAAGGGCGGTGCTTATGTTGGGTAACATCGTGTTAACCATGAAGATAACCTGCTCGGAGCAGTTTAGAGATGTCGCGTAAATTGCAATGGCAGCATACCCCGGGTAAAACGTATTCACCTTTCGTAGTACGGGTTAATCGGGAAGTTACACCCGACGTCACCAAGAAGTTACTCCTGAAGTTACCTCGATAAGCCAGTTACCTCGCTTCGTAGTATACCCCTCTGGATAAGCCAGTTACCCCCTCCGGTTGCTTGTTTCTCTTGCGATATCTGGCAGAACTGCTTTCAGCCAATCCCCATTCAGGATTCATACCACCGAACTTTTGACATCGTGGTCTTGCAGCGAGGTGAAATGTGCATCTGTACACACGTGTGTCTTAGACTAAAGTTGACGAATAGTTGGTGACAGCTGCAGGCGGTCGTGTTACCCAGTCCTCTCGACTTGCAGAAGTGCTGTATATTTCCTGGAAACAGCACTGCTGCGCCAACACAAAAACAGCGAGTGTCCACGGCAGACTGTCAACGGTTTTAGCACAGCAAAGATAGTGACAGTTGGTAAAAAAATATTTAAGGCAAACGAAAGGTTTGTAGTGGTTGAAAATTCATAAATTAATTTCTCACAAATACATTACTAATATATTTTATACCTTTATTTTTCCAGGTTAGTCTCATTTAGTCTACAAATCTGTTTTCCAAGAGACCTGTCCTAAATAGCATCGTGTACGTTTGCGGTCGAGTCCTAAATGGTAGTGCCTATCTGTATATCTATTTGTGTATTGTGTAAAAGAAAACTTCTACAAAACGTCTACAATAGTAAAATACTTGTATTATTTTATATCAGTTAGCTAGCAAATAGTTGTCCACAGAGTCGCATGGAGTGTGACTATAACTCAACGCATGTTAGTCAGCCAGTACATCACAGCACTCTAAATGGCATCATGCATTACAAGTCAAGTAGTCTATGCGTACAGTAAGTTTCAAGCATTACTTTTATTATCATTACTTACAGAACTCAGATAGAGAAACAGATAATACATTCCTACAATAATCCGGGCTGTGCTTTTTTTCTGTGTTCCAGTCAAAGATATACATATAATGTCATTATGGTGCACCATTCAGGAAACATAGATACATCAATGTGCATGTAAACAAAAGTTAGAACGGACAGTCGGTATAAAGATTAGTACTTGAAATGCCGCAAGAAACTCCAAGGTGAATGAAAGCAACTATTGTTCAGTTGAGGGCAAGAACAACCTTGGTCTTCTATTGCATTAAGTGATCCGAGTGGTGTGAAGGGTTTCAAAACAGTAGCGTCCAGACAAGTGCTTTCGTACAACTTCCCCGTTAAGGCTCTTATGATGTGCACTGTCAAGGAAGCGCAAGTACTAAGAAAACCCTTCTCAAATGAGCTACGACGGGGTGAGACAACCCTGGTCTTTGTGTGCCGCAGGCACTTCTCATGCTTTTGATTTAACTGACCAGGAATAAGATGCGTGTTGAGTTTAGGCATTCACTGAACAGCCCAATCAGGTCAGTCGGGTGCGGTGCCTGTTTAGGATAATACCCAACTGTGTTCGGAAGTCGAGGAACAGGGCTGTATCAACATAAGGAGTTGATGTTACAGTACACAGATTACATCGAGCCACTATCGAACAGTCTGTATCATTCCTTAATAGGAACATCAATCTGACACACATTCAAAAAGGTGGTTCTGAGTGAAAAACTATGTTTTCAACGAAGTTATTCAAAAAGTCATTACAGCAAAATTAATGAACCTGCTCTGATTTAGGCACCTCCAGCAACACTTCCAAATACGGTCATTAAATAATGATAATCTATCATATTTTAGGGTAGTCCTAAGGGATTGCATGACTGTGTTCAAATGCGATGTCAAATGAAATATGAATGGAAAGATAACAGAGACATGGGTAGAGACACTGAGGTTTAAAGTGTGTGTGTGTGTTGTGGTCAAGTCACTGTCCAAAATGATACAGTTCTATGGAACTATTATTGGAGCCACTGCCGGTCAGCATTAAACTAGTAACGTCAGTATAAATAAGTGATTGGAAAATCCTTTCTATTGTACATGCGGACAATCATAATGTTGCAATTCATTCTCTGCATAAAGGCTCAAATTTACGGAATAAAATGGTCCTCCAGTTAGAAAAGCTACTATACACTATGTATTTTAGCACTTTACATTTGATTTGCAGTTAGCAAATTGGCTTAATAAAAGATACACCTGGAAAATAATTTCTGGAGTAGGCATTCATTTGTAAGTAAAGACATGTGAGTGTGATTCCCTTATAATTGTGACTGAGGTCATTCAGCTGAAGTCATAATAACATACCAGATGCTTGTTTTGGCTAAATACTTTCCTCTTTCCAGTTAAAACAAAAGGCAGAAATAACAGACATCTGGGCACAGCTTGTGTATTGCTTCAGTGGTTTGAGTGGAGAGCGGATTTCAGTTCATAAAGGGTTGTTACAATCTAGCCATGCTAGAAAGGGCAGAAAAGCTTTTTAATCACCAATGCGATTCTAATCCCACAACCGACTCACACCAGGTGTGCAGTAGTCCAGCCTCAAATTACGGATCGGTTCCACTTCAAGATTTTGATGAACAATTCAGGCCAGATAATACGATACGCTGAGTGCTCTGCTCACACTGGAAAAAAGCAGGAGGTAAAATATTAATTTTTTTGGGGGGGGGGGGGGGGG